>BPLS01000174.1:540590-600354 GCA_019656275.1 Rhododendron kiyosumense | reverse complement strand
CCACTTTCCATCTGGGTGTATCCCAACAGTAACGTGAGCTGGACAATCAATTTTTGTTTGTGGCCGTGGTTTGATCGGGTTGCTTGTTCTCACCCTTGCCTTTCCAGCTCGACAACATTCAAATCCTATATGCCTTAACTTTCCATCACTTTCCTTTCTTGATGATCTTTTCGCAATAGCAAACCCGTTTTCTCTAGCATATCTTAAGTAATAACGATATGCATCCTCAGATGTGTCAAATGTCATTCCTTGTTTCGGTTCTTCAACTTTATCTTCACAATTTCCTATTTCCTCATTCCCATCCTTAGTAGTTTCTATCTCATCATGGTTTTGCTTGAAAGACCACTCCATACCTCTTCTTCGTGTTCAATGTCTCCACTCCGCAACTCTTCTTGTTCTCCACACTCATTATTTGGAGGCATTGCAAATGGAACAGACTCCGGCAACATCCTAG
This sequence comes from Rhododendron kiyosumense, assembly GCA_019656275.1. Taxonomy (NCBI): domain Eukaryota; kingdom Viridiplantae; phylum Streptophyta; class Magnoliopsida; order Ericales; family Ericaceae; genus Rhododendron; species Rhododendron kiyosumense. The sequence continues at coordinate 599,900 of BPLS01000174.1, read as the reverse complement.
TTCAGAAACAAAGGAAACAAATAAGAAACAAATTATCATATAACGCATGTCTAATAATTAAAAGCACATCTAAAGCATCTTGCTTTGTATGTCAATTACAGAAAATAATAGGTTTAGAAAAAAAATACAGCAATACAAGTACAAAAATTAATTAATTAACACCAACTTTTGAAGTAAATGTTAACAAAACTCCAACAATGATATCGTAACAAATTGCATATTGGACCAAATTCAACAAATTACGATTGGCAAAAGCTCGATATTGGATCATTTAACACTTTGTCTGCTTTAATGAATCTTTGCTGGGACATGGGCACCAGCCAGCTGTAGAACTTACAACTAGCAAACATGCATTTTTTTCCCTTCCAAAAAGGGTAGGGCTACTGGTGCCCTAATACATGATCATCTAAGTTGTACAATGAAAATACAATTATTAAAGAAACTAAAAGCGCAATAGCACAAGAACAGGAATGCTTTAATACAATTATTTACGTGCTTTCGTTCAAGATCGGCTACGCATCCATGATTGCTGAAATTAACAGGAATGCTAAAATAGCCTGGGCATATCCTTTACTTAATCTGTTTGGAACCCTAATTTTTTTCAAAAAATCTGCAATCCGGCAACAGAGAGATAGAGAGTGAGCATTGATGAGCACCCAATATTGCATATTCTTGATGCTTTAGTCCACTAGCATGTTGTGTTTATACATATTTATTGTCGTTTGTATGCGATATTGCACGTAAGGTAGTTTGTTTAGTGTTACAGGTAAAACGTCCTAATAAGGCACATTTCGACGCCATGGATGGCCCGAGTGCTTCCAAGTACCCGAAGACCCTGTCGGCCCCCTAAAATCTATCTAAGTATGAAAAAATGACTTTTCGAAAAAGTATCGATTTTCGAGATAAAAAATGGCGGTAATTGATCCTTGAATTTTTCTAAGTGTAACTACAAAGTTGCAAGGTTTTATTTGAAGAGCAAGGTCGTGTTCCAAACCATTTTCTCTTGAGAAAAACGTGCAGATTTCCGTTTTGTACTAAAAGTGGGGGGTTGACATTTTGATTTAATTGGAATCTTGAAATTCTGGTAATGCCATTGTTTCCAAATGGGGGGTACTTTCTTATTTTCATTAAATAAATTAACGTAAAGGAAAGGTAAAAGAAATGTTTAAAATGTAGCCTTTACTTAAGTTTAGAGAATGAAAATAAGGTGCTGTGAAGCTGTGGAAGTTGTTGGGAGCCGTCGGGTGCTGAGTTTTGGAGGCTGGCCTGAAGACTGGAGATAACCTCCTGGTATCGATACAGCCTTAATCTGTATCGATACTAATTAGCTTCGTTGCAAGGTAGAGTGTTCCGTATCGATACGGCCTTAATCCGTATCGATACGGGAGAGCTACGGGGAAATGGCCCTTTTTGATTTAGCAGCGTGGTATCGATACTTTGCTTAATCTGTATCGATACCATGAGCCTTCGGCTAGATATTTGTTGCTTTTTGGACATTCCATTTATGGAATAATTGCTACTTATAGTATGTTTTTAGGATATTTGTTAGGAGAGAATATGAGTTGTATAAATACTCTTCTCTCTCATTTTAGTTCATAATCCACTTTATGCTCTAGGTTAGCTTTCTCTTTAGTTTTTCTCCATTGTTGTTCTTAGTTTCAAGCTTCAATACATGTAAGTTTAATTTCTAGTTTGATGTTTTCTCGTTTATTAATGTTGTAGCTACGGACTAGATTCTCTTTAATATCAAGTTTATTTCCATTTTCGTCGGCTAATTATGTTTATCATTTCTAGCATGATTTCTAGTCTTTTTAATATGTGTGAGTAGTTTCTTGGGTAAGTCTTGGGCTAATCTTTCCCAATGACTTAGGTGGTTATTTGGTTCTCAAACCTTCGGGCTTAAAATCATGATTTTCGGAATCGAATTAACCTAGCCATTTTGGTCTAAGCGAGGGGTGTTAACTCTTTGGTATGTTGTTTAGTCAAGCGGTCTTGGCAAGCGGCATATTGAGGGCTCGTGGCCTCCTACGTGTTAGATGCATTAGAGAAAATAGGTTGGTTTAGTTCCGATTAATTACATCTTTCAATAAATGCAGTCGTTAAAGCTAAATCTTCCGGGCGTGAGCGCGCGGTCGTGACTCTCGCTTGAGTTATATTGAGAACCAGTAACGGCCTTAGTCAAGAGTTAGAAGATCCTTAGACTTGCCTCTTTTAAGTTAATTAAGCGTTTTTCTAGTCTTTTCCTTAGTTTTCTCTTTTAAAGCAAAACCTAGTTGACCGTCTTGAACGCCGCATTCTACCTTTTCAACCTACAATCCGCTTAAGCTATCATCGAATTCCCTGTGGTATGATCCCGGTCTTACCGGTTTATTATGCTACCGACGATCTAGCCCTACGCTTGGGGTTTTCTCAACCTTATTCGAAGGCGAGGTTTAAAGTCTAAGCAAGCATCGTGTGAGAGAGAGAGAGAGAGAGAGAGAAACCTTCGTCACACTGGTGGTCTTGAAAACCTGACGATTTTTGAATTAGTCTGGTCCTTTCTCTTGCCAGGAGTGGTGTCGTCAGAGGTGGAGAAGAAGGGTCCGGTGGTGGTTGGCAGTGGTTGGCGGTGACAGGAGTGGGCAGTGGTGATTCTCAGTTTGCCCTCCCTCTTCCTCTGTCTCTCCCCTCTGTAGAACAATAGGTTTGGGAATTGGGGGGAAACGGGGAACGCAATCTGATTTTGAGATTTCAGAATGTTTTTTTTTTTTAGGCAACGCCCCAAAACGACGTGGATGGTGTTGTGGATCATGTTGTGTATGTAGCATTCCTCAAAATAGAAGGGTGTGGGGACAAGTTATTAGAACGGTTTAGATTCATTTGATCCAAAGGCTGTAGTGTATCCTCCCACTTTCCGGTTAAGTGCCCATGGTTTTCACCTAAATCACACAACTGTCATCTTCTTCCAACATTGATACGTAATGCTGTAGGCACGGACTAACACTAGTTTTATATATATCTGGTGATGATCGTATCAAAGCTTAGAAAATCAACGACTCATGATCAGATTGGCATATAAGACTGCATTTTGCATCATATGAAAGATCACGTGAGAGTGTCCCCTCGAGTACTCTTATCCTCCAATTAATACAAACCCGAAAAAATAGGATTCAAACCTCTTGAAAACTTCATAAAAGTTCCAATCTTCAAGGGTCGCCACTCAAGTTCCTATTTTTCTTCCCTATAAATGCTTATCTCTTTCCCTCTGGACATTTAGAGAGAGAGAGAGATGGCTATGATCAGAGTTACAACATTGGTGGTCGTATCCCTGATTCTTGTTGCTTCAATTCAGCTGCCTAAAGCTAACGCTGATCATCGCAAGGATTGTTTGGAGACCTGCAAAGAGCAATGTGTGAAGATCATTAACTCTAACCCTTTTTCCTGCACAACCACATGCAACAACCTTTGTGATCCAAATGGTAAGTTCTACCTTTAATCATGTATGTGTGTGTGTATATATATATATATATATATAGATAGAGAGAGAGAGAGAGAGAGAGAGAGAGAGAGAGAGAGAGAGAGAAATTTTGTCTTGTTTTCTAGCTAGATCATGAATTATGATCCTAATTAAGATTATAACTTTTGTAAAAAAATTTTGTCGCTGCTCGGTTGGATGATCGTAATTGAATTTGTTTGTTTATAGAACAAATAAATTAGATATAGAGAATCAAGATGAAGAACGTTTTGCTGAATTATGTGGTGAAAATAAAATTGTAATCGAAACTGGTGACAATAAATAAAGCATTCATGTATGTACGTCCAATGTAAATAAAGAGATAAGATAAGAAATTTAAAATGTTGTATGTGTGTCTTCGATTTTCTCGTCATTTTTTCTCTTTGATAAACACTAAGTCTAGGTACACTACATCCAACCACTACACCATCCACTACATTTTTTGTAGGGCCCACTCCGGATCCCAAAAAAATACAGAAAAATGTCCATAAATTTTAAAATAATATATTATGTGGCCCTGTAAAAAATTAGCTCCAACAAATATCGGTAAGTATTATTTCTAAATTCATAGGGGCAAAACTGTGCAGTTAAACAGTTTCGTCCCTATAAATCAAGAAATAATACTTACCGATATCCGTTGGAGCTGATTTTTTACAGAACCCCATAATATATTATTTTAAAATTTATGGACATTTTTCTGTATTTTTTTGGGACCCGGGATGGGCCCCACAAAGAATGTAGTGGATGGTGTAGTGGTTGGATGGTAGTGTATGTAGCATCTCTCCTTTGATAAATTCGTCATTATCAAATTCATGTCCTTCCATTGTTACCTATAGTTCAAACTAAGGTTGTATTCTGCTAAAGTTCTCGAATCTTATTTTTACGAAATAGGTCATTCTTTCATGATATATCATATTTAATTCAAAAAATAAGTAACGGGGGCCTAATTAAAAATGGTTAATTGTGTTTCTCAGCGTTCACTTTTTTGACATTCTTTCACATGATTGCACACGTCAAATGGACAGAAATAAGGGAATGACTTTTATCCCCCTACACGCTCTTTGGTGTTCTTATTCATGAAAAATTATCAAACCATCCCTACTTAATCAATCTTTTTCACCAAGGAGAAAAAAAATCCATTATTTGACATAAATAAAGAGGGACAAGAAGAATGTGGATAAAATGAGAGTGTTAAACTCTTTTCCTTTTTTTTTTTTTATCCACAAAAACGCCGAAAAGGCAATTCTTTTCCTTATTTTGCTTCCATTACTTTTTGACACAAGTACGTTGTACAACTGTTGCAGCTGCAAGTGGAAGGCGATCGCTCTTGAGGCCTACGAGGGCGTCGAGGGGGCATTTGGTGGACAGAATAAGGGGACGCCCCAATCTCGACTGGATAAAGACCTAAGACAAGCGTTTGTTGGTGGTAGGGAAAAGTTATAATTATGTGCTCCAAGGACAATGCTCCTCCTCCTCGAGCACTGCTTTGATACCCTCCAAAAATCAGCTACTGTAATATTATTTGATTTCCATCTCTTCTTGTCTGGAATTCGTCTTTGAACTCCCTCGTGGAATAATTGTAAAATCCATTTCATGTATTCATGCTAATTAATAAAGGAAAGAACTATACTATTAATTTCTTTTTGTTAATTTGCACTACATCGATAATATATAGCATAAGCGAGATTTATACAATACGACTTGAAACACACCCGGAAGAGGGATGATGGTTGAGGATCATCTTCTTGTTGTGAGATGTGTTGTAGTCGATCTAATGAAGATCTCAGTGTCACTAAAAGGTTGGATGCAAGCATAATATCGCAGTTTGGCCAAATTATGATAAAAAAAAAAGTGTTGTAGCAGATAGCCAAATTACGCTTTAGCACCTACAAATGGCACCAACCATTGGGGTTGTATATTTCCATCCTCAAATGACTATAGCTATCCTTTCCACCTCACCCAAATCCAATTATCATATATCAGAAAGATCACTAGAGTTACCTAGCTAATAGTCACTGGAAATAGACAGAAAGCTTAAAATCTGTCAGAAATCTGGAAAACAAGTCCTGGGCTAAGTTCAACCTTGTCGGAGCATACCGATGGTGAGATCGAGAGAAGATAGAGAGATCACAGACTCCCAATTATATGGCCATTCAACCTTGTTGGAGCATATCGATTGTGGAACGAGGGTTCGATTGTGGAGTGACCGTCAATGAGGGACAAAGAGGGGTTTGAGAGAGGGTGGTGTTCAGTCGGTGATTATTTTTTTGCAATGACTATAATTTATGTGATTCTCTGCATTAATATGATAGTGGGTAAGAATTACTTCACACAATTTTTTTGGACTGGAAGTTAAAAATAAAACATAATTTTTTTAGAACAAATTTTTTTTCTTTAAGTCCTTGTTCGGTAGACATGATAATTATTTTTGAACAGAAAGTAATATTAAATTAGGCTTGTTTTATGCCCTATAGGGGAAATATAGGGCTAAGGTTTGGGCCGTACCAATGGGCCTCAAAACCCCACTCCGAAAGAAAGTTAGTCTTTGATACGCCCCAATCTTAAAGGACCCTTCTCTGCAGTGAAACTGAAGAGAGCCCATGTAATTGTATCATATTGGTTCATCTTTGTATTCAACGGTCCAGATTTTAAAAAATTATTTTTTGGAACTTTTCCTCAGATTTTTTTTTTAATTTCAACTGGTAAAAATGTTATCCGACGGTTGCGAACACTTCAACCGCACCTCTACTGTCCAATCATAGACCACAGACAAGCCTTGTGCAATCTTAAACACGCCACGTGTACGGTCATTATCACCTAGATTTGAATAGGAAGATACCACCGTGTCGGACTCAGATTTTTCTCAAGAGGAGCAAAGCTTCCCGGCATTCACGAGATATATTTCGAAAACAACGCTGCTAACCACACATATAAATCGCGCACAGATTTTTGTCCCACAATTGATAAAAATTTGTGCACAATCTGCGTATGATTTGTCAGTGTGGCTAGACTAATTGTTTTGAAAATTTTAAAAAACATTTTGCACTCTTGTTCTCAAATTTTGTACTTGGTTCACTATTATCGGTCTTGAAGTTTCTTGTAGTAGCTTGAGATGTTTTAACACTCTCGCTCGAGTTCCTACTCAAGTAAGTGCACTCAAAGTTAATGTCATTAGGGCTGGTTGGGCAAAAATAAGTTACTTGGCTTATTTTTTGTCTTTATTAAAAAATTGTATTTATTAGTTTTACGTTAAATTATTGGGGATTATTGATTTATCTCGTTGAGAGAAATTGAAAAAGTAAAAAATTATGATCCAAGCTCAAAAATTGAATGAAAGACAAAAATAAGTCAAAATATTTTATTTAAAAAATTATGAGGTTGGATCATAACTTTTATTTTTTCAATTTCTCCCTTCGAGACAAAGAAATAATTTGTAAAAGTTTAACATACAACTAACAAATGAGAAATTGTCTAAATTGTTTTGAACAAAGACAAAAAGAAATTAGAGCCCATTCCAAAACACCTTCTTAAAAAATAAGTACTTATTTCACATTTTCAAACTCAAAAATAATGTAAATGAAATTTTAATTTTTTTTTTGCACCGTATAAAAGATCTCATCGAAAATTTTCAAATAAGATTCACATTGTATATTTTTATATTTCATTAAACCTATTATTTTTGAGTTTGAAATTGTTTTCTTGAAAAATAAGTACTTAAAACTCGTTCTGGAACAGAGCCTATCATTTTACGTATTTTTGCCAAACTAGGCCTTAGGACATCACGGTATCCAGGAGCACTGAATTATTTTCCGCATTCACATATCAAACCCTTATATTCAAGTTTCGCGGCAAACGTCTGCCCCTCTCTCTCTCTCTCTCTAAACTCCTCATTCCTACACGGATCTGCTTGATTTTCTCTCTATTTATCTCTCTAAATCCCTACCGAATTCGTTACACTCCCTCTCCGGCCGTCTTAAATCCCAGAACTTGTAAGTACAGCACCGTCATCTCAAATTGATCTTGATATTTAGGGTACAAAGACGAAAATTTTGAATTTCTTCGTTTCACATTGTCGCGTATTGTTGTTATTGTTACTTGCGGTTTAATTTTTCGGTAATCAATTGAAAAAAGTTTCTCTCCCTCGTAATTCGAGAATCTGGATCTCTTTTTTGTTTGGTATACTGCTAAGCAGAGAAGTTTGTATTAACGCCCTTACTTTGAACTGATTGATCTCGGTTTCTGCTACTTTTGATTTGGATTGAACGTATCGTTTTAACTGCATTGAAAATCGTACTTAATAAGAGAATTTAAAAGCGATTCTCGTTTTATCCGGAAGAATTCTATTGTGAAATCAAAGGGAATGATGAGCTGGTCTAATCTGGTCATAGTTTTAAAAACCGACCTATACATAGCGAAGCGGTTTTATGGACCTCGGTACAGGCACACACCCCACTATATCAGTGCTACCCATCGAACGAGCAATCGAGAAGATTAAGAAAAGGTACCGAAGATAAAATACGAGCTTGTTTTTTGCCTATCAATATCCAGTTCGAACAATAATCAAGTGGATTTCAACTTTCCTTTTGCTGAAAGTAAGCGCTTTCATACCCGTATCAGCCGGTTCCCGCATCGTATCTGATTTTTTGCCTGCTATGCGACCGCTACGGCCGCTACAGGTGCTTTGGTGCAAAACGATTTTACAAAATTCATGACCGCTTCATCCGATTCCCGCTACGTATCATTCGATACTCCCACTACCACTACGCCTGTACACCGCCTCTATTTAAAACTATGAATTTCGTGCTCTTATTCGGTATGATCACACATGTGCTGTCCCAAGAAAGAGTAGAAAAGTAACTCTTCTTACAAAAAGTCTAGAACCACAAACAAAATACACATGCAGTTACACAAACACGCAAATAAAATGTGTGGGGCTCACACACACTACACTGCCAGTGTGTGTGTGGCCCCACACAATTGTGTGAGTGTTTGTGTGTGTGTTTGTTTGTGATTCTAGACCTTGTTGATCTTCTTATTTCCCCAAGCTTGTGTCTTCTCACTTTTTTCATGGAATTTAAAAGCTATTCTTTGGGAAAAGAATATTCCTTATACATTTTCAAGGTATTGTTTACATTTTTAGCATCTTTATTCTATGCCTAATTTTACATCACGGATTTGTAGTGAAGATGATTTTTACCGGAATTGATGATTTGATTCGTATTAATTCTAGTGATGTTTGCCAGAGAGAATAAAGGTTGGTCATGGCCCCAACAAGGAAATCTAGGAGTGTGAACAAGCAGTTTTCAAATCATTCTGAGGTGTCTCCAGATAAAAACTATGGAAACCCAATCAAATCCCGGCAACGGGTGAGTATGGCATTATTTACGTGGATTTTATGTTCTCACTGGACTCCTAACTCAGTTTGGAGTTTTTCATGCCTTTTGATAACAGGTGATGTTGGATCATCATTTTATGTACCTATACTAGATTAGTGGATAGTACTCTCATTTTAAGCTGTCAATGATAGGTGCTTATTATGTTGCATAGTTGGGGTATCGTCACTTTGTTTCATTCGTTAAGTGCCTTCCAACTCATTTCGTATATATGAAGGAACCTCTGTATTTCCACATAGTTGGTTGATCAATCATCTTTTATCTCTTTCCCATCACATGATATCGGTAAAACACTTGGAATTGTCATATGGGAACTTGTCTTCTATTCCTCTCTTCAGTGTATTCCTTCATTTTGGCTGCTAGCTTGTGCTTTTCTATGTCAGTATTTTGTATGCATCCACTAGTGTCATGAGTTGTATGTGGCCTTTCTTTGAATAGCAGAACAACGTCCTATTACTTTTTTCGTGAGAAAGATGTATAACTGGATACTGAAGCTCTCATTCAGTTTATTAGTGTATTTGAATAACTTGTTTTTATGGAGTTATTCCACAAGAAGACCCCACCAAAGAGGGAAGGAAATTTCAGAATCTTAAAACTTTGACCTTGTGGAGATATTGAATTCGTTGATGTCATACTTATACAGAAGAGGAAGTTGTCCGACTCGTTAGGATCTCAATGGAGCAAGGAAGAGCTTGAGCGTTTCTATGGAGCCTATAGGAAGTACGGGAAAGATTGGAAGAAGGTACCCCTTTTTGTCATCACTATTGAGTTTGCCCTTTTTTAGGAAATTTTGACATTATTGGCAGCATGTGAGCTGTTGTTCTCATTTGAGTTTTTTGTTACTGCTTCTTGCAATGTATCATTGTCATTTTGCTTTGTCTTTTCTTTCTTTTGTTCCTTTTTTAATTTGTGAAGCAGCATACAAACGTATTCATAAATCATAACCAAACACCATGGCACAATAAAATGTTGAAATGTATGCAGCAATGACGTTATATAGAGATGATTCTTGCATATGCACTTTGCAGCAATAATGTTTGCAAAGAACTTCCTTTAGTATGTTAAGTATCTACTTGAGCCATTAATCAAACTTGGTCATCCTTTGGATGAGAAGATAAAAGGACAACTTCAATAACATAGAATGGCGTTTGGAAGATGAATCTTGACAAGTTCCTTTTAAGCACTATGCACGCTTTACTTTACAACTGCTTTTGGCTTTTTGTTTGTCTTATTTGGAGAATGCATGTCATTTTGCCATTTGAGTTTTGTTACTCTTTGTGTTCAGGTGGCTAATGTGCTACCCAGTAGATCTCTTGAAATGGTTGAGGCCCTTTACAATATGAACAAGGTATGTTTGGTTCTAGTGCTGGCTTCGTCACTAGATATGCTCACTATTATGATAGTAATTGTTTGGTGTGAAACTTTGACTTGTTTCTGTACTGTGTAGTGTGAATGTTTCTGGGATGATGTTTTTTTCTGGAAAATACTGGGGTCTTGCTTTGGGAAATGGTGAGAGAACTTTGGCATTGCATTGTTGCAAATACGGGATTCAGGAAAATGGGTGATACTTCCAATTTGGTTAGCTGGTGAAAGTTTCTTGCTCCAAGGAAATGTGTTTTTGATTGTCTACCTTGTTTTTCACGATTTACTAGTTTCATCTTGTGTAATGGGAGGGTATTCTATTCTGAGAGGAGATTTGTTTGGGTGAGGCCAGTTGAGTTTTTCCTTTGATATATCAGTTTTCTCAATACGATAATGCCTCTATCGCTCCCATGGCTTGTTCTAATTCTGCTCCAAATTCTTGGAGTTATAATCTGTCTTTTTCCAGATATTGTAGTGATCCTGAGGCTAATGTGTTAGAACATTTGTGAACGTTAAGTCCCACATCGGATAAATAAAAAAATGGTTGGAACTTAATATACAATTGGATGACTCATCACTTACAAGGCTTAGCTTTTTAAGTGGATATGGGTCATTGGATGTGTATTGGGCCCAAGTGATGTGGTGGACTCTCTCCCGTTACTCCCATACAAATTGGGCCCTGAGCACACTGTGGCAGGTACAAACTCCCAACAAGAATTGTGTGGTTTGTGCCATGTTTTGAGTGATTTGGTTGGGAGAAAATGAAGGGTCTGGAGATAAGTTTGAAAGGTTGGAGGCACTATTGGATTGAGTGTATGTGCTTTAATTTGGGCATCGTGACTCCTCTTTTATGGGGATGTCCTTATTTTTTATTAGTAGAGACCGAGGAGTGGTGCATAATGCATAACTTTTTTTAATCCTCTTTTTATTCTCTTTTTGGTAGATTCTTGTCCTTTGTACTCTCTTGTACCGTTCTTATCTTCTTAGAAAAGGAAGAGGAGCACGTATAGTTTTTCAAAACAATAACATGTAGTTTCCAAACCAATAATTGGTTGACTCATTATAGGAATTTTGATGTTTAGTTAGTTGCTTATACTTTCATATTCTTAAAACAGGCAAAAGAATGATATGTAATTTTCGAATCATATGTTTTAGTTACTTGCATGATGCCCTCATACCGATGCTTTGGACATAAATGAAGGAAGCATGGTAATATGCGCAAAAATTGAATTGGGTCTCTAAGCCTGCCATCTCTGATGCCATTTGGCTTTGATTTGAGGGTATGGTTCGGCAACAAAACATGTATAGGGGGGCCACTCTTTCAGTGGTATTTTGAGAGCGCCACTTTGTGCATATTGCGAAAGGTTAGGTCTGTCTCTAATCCTCCCCTGCCCATACCCCCCAATGATTGGGGACTATATGGGTTCTGTTGTTGTTGTTGTTGATGTTTTAGTTACTTGCATACTTTTGTATTCTTTTTTGTGGATTATGAGTTTGTGCCCTAAGTTGGGAAATTGGGTATCTTTCCTTATGTGACCTTTAATTTTTGAATATTAACCATATAAGATGCTTTTGATTTCCAGGCATATCTATCTTTGCCAGAGGGGACAACTTCTGTGGTTGGCTTGATTGCAATGGTGACTGATCACTATAATGTCCTGGTGAGCTAAGCACTTAGTTTGTTAGTCAAGGGAGATGCTATCATACAACTGTTGTTTTGAAATATAGCCCTAGGGCCATGCTTGGATATAGAGGCCATGTATTGGACTATTTTGAATTAGTCCTGCCTTTCCCCGTGTGTGGTGTGTAACTGAATTAATTCCCCGCGTTTGGTGTGCAACCCCGGTTCTGGGATTTTATTCCCCCTGACTAACGTTATAACCGTATGGGGGACTTTTGTAATCCCAAGGGAGTTGCGAGTTTTCTAATCCTGTGACCTATTTAGCTTCACGACAGTGGACCCCACTCCTTGTTCCTTCCTTATTCCATGCACAACCAAATGTAGAATGGGATGAATTTGGGGCCATTTGTGGTATGGTGTCTCGAATTTGTATTTCAACACTTTTTCAGCTGGAGTCTAATGGATTGTTGAATAACAGGAAGAATGTGTCGGTAATGAGGAGAGCAATGATGCTTCTCAGATATCCATGACGCCTCAGAAACGTGGGCAAGGAAAAGTTCAGTATATTGCATCAAAAGAAGATCCTTTATTATCTCCACCTGTTGCCTCAATAAATGATGGATGTTTGCCGCTCTCTGATGGTAAAACTATTCGTCTTCCTTTCGACATATAAATTATTGCTCGTTCTATTTATGTTTTCCTTTGTAAAAGTTCTCATGTATTGTTCTCTTCTTACTTATTAGACTTGGGGATATTTACAGCGGTCTATATTAAGGAATTTGGAAATAGCTTTATATATTTTGTAAGTCATTACTTATTTGTTTATTTGGTTAAACTACTTCTGAAGGAAGTGCAATGTTTAATCGTTTTAGGAAGGAACATAATAAAGAGGTAGAAGGTGTTGAAATGGGACATAATATATGCAAAAGGAGGGGAAGAGAGGAGAAGAAATAGTGGTGCAAGGATTATAATTGGTTAATTATGAAAATGTCGGAAGCAAATGCTATGGGAAAAAAAAGAAACAATAATGTTGGAATGAAGAAGACGTAAGAGAACCTTATATAAGAGACTTACAGGGAATCACCTCTTACATTGGGTTGTGAATGCTAAAGGACATTTTTTGTCTAATTTACTGATATTGTGCACTGATGTGGTTTGTTTTGATACCTTTATGGCCTAGAATAAGTTGGGCAATGTGATACAGCACCTAATGCCTAAGGAAAAATTGGGGTGTTTCCTTGCCTTCGTGAAGAGAATAACAATACCCCCATTTAGTTGTTTCAGGCTTCGTAAGCCTTAAATGGGAATGCTGTTGGTTCCCAGGATATATATAATCTCTAGAAAGACCACTTCATTTTTGTTGTTGTACACTGTAAGTTTTTGGGTATGAGCCATCTTATTGAAGTTTTTGTAAAGTGGGTCTTATATTTCCTTTAATACTAGAATCTCATCTTTCCCCTCTCGACATGAATGGGGAAGATGAGATTCCATGATTTCAGTTCCTCTTCTAAACAACAGACGGTTGTGTATTTTCATATCAACAATAACTTGTTATTTTCACTGTTCATTTTGATAATTGATGAATAGAGTAGCAACTATTATTTCTGTAGAGTTTTTCACCTAAGATTTTGCTTCATTGTTTTTTCGTATTTACTTATTCTAGGCAGAGTTGATATTTTTTATACCCTAACCATTAGTGGACTTTCTATGTGATGATTTTATGCATGGTGTTGTATTGATACTTGCGTCAAACTTATAGCGTGTGGTGATATGTATCTTTTCTTCAATTGTCGTGGTGAAGGCTACAGAACATTGGTTGAGTAGGTTATTATGTCTTCTGAGGCTTGTCTTCTACTTTGGATTGTTTATATTATTCTTTTTTGGTGGTTAAAAGGGTGGGTTAAGCGGAAAAGGACACCTCGCTTCCAAATTGCATGCTCATCCCAAAAAGATGACAAAGACAGCCATGTTTCACCTAATAGAAGTGGTCGAAAGACGGATTGGGCTGATGATGTTGAAAATGCGGCAGCATCAGTATTAACAAAGGCTTGTCAGAGGGGAGGCTCGCCCCATGTGTCTCAATCGCCATTCAAGAAAGATCACATAACATCCTCACCTTTCCAAAGCCGGGTAAGTGTGGTAATCATTTCAATATTCTGGTTTGTGCTTCTTTCCCCTTTTATGATATCAGAATACCAACTAAACTAATCTTTCCTGTTCATGTAACATAGCTCTCACAATCAGAGATGGATAAGTCCAAGATTCTTGGTCCTGCAATTGATAAAGACTCTTTGGAAAGTAGTTTAGGCTTCAGGGTGGAAGAGAATGGAGGCTATACCAGGGAAATAACTGCTTTGAGGGATAAAAAAAGTTTTGGCGTGTTAAAACTTTATAAAAAGGGGAAAAAAGTTTATAGCAAAAGGAGAAAATCTGATAATATCAGAATTGACCACTTTGGTGATGATTGGAAATCATGTAGCCACATGGGAAATGGTCCTAATAATACTGATATGAAGGAAGACGTTGACATTGAAGTTTCAAAGCCAAGATTAGAGCAGTCCTCTTTGGGTAAATGTAAGACGAAGAGAAACAAGAAACTTTTCTTTGGAGGTATGTTACAATTAAAGCATTGTTATTCGTGGGTGTTTGGTCTCGTCATGTTGCTAGGGTTCTTTTTGCTTTTACTTATTACTATGTTTAACTGTTTTTTTTGGTCTCGTCTTGTTGCTAGTTATGGCCACTATTAAAGTTTTGGTCTCGTCTCGCAATTTCTGTGAAAGATTGTTTTGTTTCTGAAACTCTCTGTGCGGGATGTGTCGTTTTTTGTTAGAATAAAATGATAAAACCTTTCTCCTTGTGGTATTACATTCGTATTTGTTTTCCTTCAGCATTAATAATCCTAGAGCAGAGATGAGGGAGATATAACAGGAAACATAAAATGACAGTGCAATTGGAGAATAGGCACGTTCAAGTCCAGTCATCATTTTAACCTGGATAGGTTGATTAAATGGGTCTCTCAGTGTCCATGAATGCAATATTATTCTCCATTCATGCAGATTCCCTCACAAAGATTCCAATCACTTGATCTAATTTTCTGTTTTAAGATATTTTTCTGTGATTATGTGGTCTTAACTCTTTCCTTTTCATTTAGATGAAAACCCAGACTTGGATGCCCTGCAAACATTGGCAGATTTGTCTTCAATGATGCCAGCTTCAACAATGGAATCTGGTAAATGATTCTTTTCCTGTCTTTGTTCCTTCTAAATTACGATTTTAATGTCCTAACCCATCTATGTATTTTTCTAGTTTGCTACTTAGTGTTGGAGTCCTTGTTCTCTCTTTCTCTCTCTCCGAGATAGATGACCTCATGCAAAAGTTTCACAAACCATCTCGTGTTAAAGTTCAGTGTTGGTCCAAGAACTCCATATGCTTGGTCTACCTTGCTTTCAGTGTTTCATGTCTTATTATGTATAGTCAGGATTTTGCTATGTACAGTTGATTTTTTTCAGGGCTAGGGAATGATCCTTAGAACTGCTATGATTACAAGAGGGGCCTATATAACTTTGGATTCTTAGAACTGCTATGATTAAGATTGTTTTAATGGTTTTGCTATGTCATATGTGTATATACTTTGACAAGTAATATTTAATTATGAATTTGCCAATGGAGGACGATCATTCTGAATACCTTTTGACTGCAACTACTTATGAGAAAGGGGAATCGAGGTCAGCATTTCTGGTTGGAGATGAATTTTTGCCATTTAACTCTAGTCAAACAACGTTATTTTGACACCTTAGCACATGACTTATCTCCAACGCAAGCCATCCCTTATCTTTCTCTGTCTTATGCAGCACCTCCGGCCATCACCACGCAACTGCAACAAACCCACCACCGCTGTTACCGAATAAGAGTATCAGTTCCTCTTTCCCCTGCTCCACCCCCGCCACCGACCTCTACCTAGCACCCTAACCATTTGCCTCACTTTATCTATTTGGGTATCTAGGCCAATGTTAACTCAAGGTTGTCAAATAGTGAATCTATAATCAAAATTGTATTTTACCGAATCGTGTATTGCTAAAATTCGGTCATGTTCTTTTAAGGTACATGGAAAAACATGTTTATGCATTTTGGATGACAAAAATATGTACTATATGAATCAAAGTTTTGGGCCTCTTTCAATGAAAAAAATTAGTTGTTTTAAATGATTGATAATTACTTTGTCTGATAGTTATAGACAATTGTCTCTTCTGCAAGGTGCAGGAGATGTGGATTTGTAAATCCTAATTAGGCTGTATTTGTGGAAAAGAGTTGAAATTTACAAGTCCAAATGAACCTTTCGAAGTTCTTCAGGATTATTGTATATCATCTTGTCTTTGTATTTTCCAATTAATTTCCGATATAAAATTTCCTCTCTTTTTACCTAGAATACCTTTCACACAGAAAAATATATTTTGAGAGTAAATAGGGAGAAGGGGCAGAAGATGGCATATAATGATCTGTAAAACCTTAAAAAGTACTTTGCCAAGAAAGAGATAAACACCGAAGCGATTCAGCGATTCTCCCATGATTCACAGCTATTTCTGATGCATGCAACCTATTCGTTTTGATGACCCACTGAATGCGTTGAATTGTAAGACACGAATTGTGAATCTCCAGTTTGTTTTAGTTTGTAACTACAGTCTTGCCTGGTAATTCATAACCTTTGATTTTATCATTTTTTTTGTCAAACGGAAATACCTTGATTTTATCATTTCAGTTTATCGTTATCCAAACTTCAACCCCCTTGCTGCCTAGAAAAAAAAAATAGAAAAGAAAAGAAAGAAGAAAAACCCCATCTAGAAAATGCTATATGTATGTAACTATTAAAACTGTAACTGTCATGTGTTTAACATGCTATTGTCAAGTCCATTAATTTGCTTTTTCTGTGGGTGTGGGCATGTGTTTTGGACTGTATTTTTAATTCTGTTTATTTGTTTACTTTCTCCTCTCTGCTTTGGTTGGTCAGAATCCTTTGTGCAGTTGGAGGAAAAACAAGCTTCTGATTTAGCTATTAGGTCAAGTGGACACGCTGCTGTGCCTAAACGAAAGAAAAATGGTGCCAGGGAGAAAGTGCAACATGGATTTTCTGGTGAAGAGGCTTCAATTACTGAAAGATCCAAACTTGGCGGTGACTTAGCAAGCCGGGCTAATGCTATCTCCGAAGGAGAGCAGCAGTTCCTGTCGGCCAATAAACCACGGAAAAGGAAACGCAAATTCTCCTCATTAAAGGTGAGTGCATATGTAAGTGTTACGCTATGTGAACTTTGATATTTCATTTTGTTTGTTTACTGCTAGTACTGTACTGGTACTATTTTATGGTTTCCTTTGCTTTGTAAACCATTTGACTATTTGAGGATTCTTAACCAGTAAGAGAGCTAATGCAGCTCACCATCTTGTCAGCCTTTCTTCCACCAAATTGCATCCGCAGATTCACCACTCAACCAACCGCCACCCTTCACCAAAAACCCACCACCATAGAAACAAACTTTTCATTCTTTTTACTGAAATTGGCCATGCCACCGTCTCTTCCAGCTTTCCTATCAAAACTCCTCCCTACTACCCACTGTATGTTATCCTCTCTCTGGTAAACTCACCACCACCACCACCGTTGTTTTCCTAACTCTCTGTTTTTTTTTATACCAAAACCATGACCACCCAGGCACCTACCATCCAATCTCTTCCATGCCTATTCAAGAATCCATCACACCACAGCCATCACCAGATCACTATACACCATACTCCACTGCATTTTCGTTTTCCCGCTCTCCCAAAATCAGCACTACCACCCATCGCCAGCATGCCCTTCACGCCATGACCAGTTTGTCACCTAACCAGCACTTTCCATCCCATTCGTCACCATCATCTCTTGGTGAACTTTTGCAAAATCATTCCTAAATTTAGCTCCAGTTATTCAAGCCTTAACTCTTCTGTTTATGACCTTACAGATTTTTAGGCGAATTAAGGGCTCAAAAAGGAATGCTAATATGTCATTTTTTTGGTAGATGGACCCTTTTGTACGTGTGTTACCAGAAATACTAATACCCTTGCGATTTAAGTATTGGAATTCTTGTTCCAAAACATGATATAAATATATAATTCTGTTTCGAGGAGATGAATTTACTGATCCAGAGCCCAATTTTGTTTTCCAATTTATTTCCATTAAAATCTAGAGAGAGTGAAGCTTTGGCTAGAACAAAAATGTAATAAATTGGTCAAAATAATCTTTCAGATGTGTTTGACATGAATAATTTGAAAAATAATCTGTTAATTTATTACATGTTTATCTTTTGCGAGAAGTATACTTTCCTATTATAGTATATATATAGCAACCTATCCTTATCATATCAACCTTTAGGATGTGTGTTGTATCACGTACCTGTTTCAGTTCTTCGTACTAGAACAATCTGCATCCTAGTTAGTCTTGCTCCGTATTGTGTAAATTTTTCTTGTCAACAAAATTAACACGTGTATTTCACTCTTAAGCATGGGGTATTCTTGTCCACGAACACACTTTGGCATAATATATGCAGTTACATATTATATATCCACAGTTATAAACGAATAAGGAGAAATGTAACGAGGAAAGGTCCAAGGAGTCTCTTCATTCAAAGTTTTTAGTCAACTTGTGATTTTCTTTTCTTTTCTCTATAAACCAATGTTTCTTCACTTGCAACTTTTATCAGCATTCTATATGGAACACTGGTGCAACAGCAAAAATCACGACGCACAATTTATGAAGGTTTTTGCAACGTGTTTATACTGATAATTTCATGGATACATGATGCAACAAATGCACTGGAGGTTGCTTATGTTTAATTTATTAGTTCTACAACGGATTGTTTAAAACTTTTCCTTATGGCAATCAGATTAAGGATCATTACTTCTTTGGCATTTTCTTTGTTAGACATTGCTTCACTGAGCTTTTCTTTGCTGTCTACACAAATATTTCCTAGGTCTCAGCCAAAGAAGATGAAAAACTTGTGATTAAAAGTGGATGTACTGGTAAAATGCTTTCTCCTTCAAAACATGGGGAGTCTATCAAGCCTGCAGAGTGTTCTTCAAGTAGTGATAAAACAAGTCTTCGGAATGATTCAACAGTATCAACTGCAGAGTTTCCTGTTGAGACCCATGCTACTTTACCAATCAAACAAAGCAAGCGCAAGATGGTGCCAGGAAGATCAAAAAGTCAGAAAACAATGAAGTTTCCAGGGAACACTTTATATGAGGCTAATAAACACTCTACAGTCCAAGGGGTACCTTTAAAGGTTGTTTGGATCTTCAGCTTTATGTTCAGAACTCAGCTTTTCTTCGATGCAGGGTTATAATATTTTTACTGACTTTGCAGGATAATCTTTCTTGTTGCCTATCATCCTCATTGACACGTCGATGGTGCATATTTGAGTGGTTTTATAGTGCTATCGAGTACCCTTGGTTTGCTAAAAGGGAGTTTGTGGAGTACTTAAATCATGTGGGTCTGGGCCACATTCCGAGGCTAAGTCGTGTTGAGTGGGGTGTCATAAGAAGGTAAATTAAGTTTTTGCTGGTATATCTAACTTGTCGCGAAGGGCTGCAACGGATTGCTAATGATGATTTTGTACTTGATTTAGTTCCCTAGGTAAACCCCGGAGGTTCTCCGAACTCTTCCTGCATGAAGAGAAGGAAAAGCTTAAGCAGTACCGACAATCTGTTAGGAAACACTACACTGAACTTCGTGCTGGTATCCAGGATGGACTACCGAAAGATTTGGCCTGCCCCTTATCGGTTGGACAGCGAGTAGTTGCTCTTCATCCAAAATCAAGGGAAGTTCATGATGGAAGTGTGCTTACAGTTGACCATGACAAGTGCAGGATTCAGTTTGACCGCCCTGATCTTGGGGTTGAATTTGTTATGGTAATTCCTTCTATTATATACTCTACCTCAAACATTAAATTACTATTTCTGGCAAGACAATGGTTTGATCTATCACAGTTAGTCATAACAGAAGCCATATTATGTTGATCTTAAAATTCCTAGATAATATTTTATTAATTTTTAATCCATATCCTTGTTGAAAGAAACATGAAAAAATTAAACCTTCTGTTCTCCTTTCCTTCCTCACATCTTTCTCAATTTTCGGTGTGCAATTATCTGGATTTCATTGTGCGGGTCTGACTTGTGAATTACTTAGAATATTTTATTGGTTGAAACTTGAAGCTGTGAAGCCATTTGTATTGGATGGTTACTTTAATTTCCATATCCAAGGCACTTCTTTGGCATTGTGAGGTTTAATTTCATCTTCTCCACCATTCAAGGGCTATGGCTTAGCAGAACCTTAAAGGCTTAAACAGTTTAAGGATCTAATAATCTATCATAGCCTCCATTTAGGTATGGAAAATAAATATTGCAGGCACTATTCAAGTTATTTTTCTTTACATTTTCTTCCGTTCGGTATACTGGATATCTATTTTACTGTCAGCGTGCCGCAGATGATTGTATTCCCTTATCCTCATTGCTTCTGTTGTATTACCAAATCAGTGGTTCTTGGGGTTTGGAGATTGTTAGTAATTTTACTTGATTTTGTGATGCTTCTGGTAACGAATGGAAATTCCAAGTTTAGAAATGGAGAGAGTTGAAATGAAAGGAGTTCAATGATCTTCATTGTAGGATATTGATTGCATGCCTTCAAATTCACTGGAAAATATGCCAGAAGATCTAAGACGACAGAATATTGGAGTTGATAAAATTTCTATGAATTCTTGCGAACCAAGAACCAGACAATCAAATACTGGGGAGTCTGTGGTACTTTCTCCAAATGAATATCCGGAGAATGCATGCAGTCCCATCCACATTCTGGTGAATCAGGCAAGTGCCAGTATGCAGCTTTATGTAATTAATTTCTGAATTTTCTAATATGACTTCATTCCATAACCTTGTTTTCCCATTATATATGTAGATGTTCCTACTTTGACGTCTGTGTTGTTTCAATGGCATGGTTGGTTGTACAAAATTTTGGCAGTATACCCTGCTTTCACCTTTTAATTTATGATAAATAAGAATGCTTTACATTTTAATTGGACGTAGGTAGAGGCACACTATCTTGTTCTTGGACCAAGTGGTATGTGGACGACCGTAGTGCTCGTTTGAAGCACTTCTCCACTTGACTCATCCAACTTGAACTCTATGCGCTTACATCCTCCTCAATCTCTCCATCCTTGCTAACAATTGAGCCAAGATACTTAAAATGCTCGCTTCTTGGTAACTCTTGATTTTGGAGGTCACTCTGTCAAAACATTAGTACTTTGACTACCTCTTTGTTTTTTAAAAAAAAATTTTGACAAAACTGTAGGAGCTTATTAGCTCTTCCGTGATATACTTTTCAGAGTTTCTTATTGTTGTTGGTTCAAGTGATCAATCTTCGGACCTCCAAAAGCAAGGATCATAGGCTTGAGGACCTACTATCTCATTCTGTCATTTGTAAAGGGTGACGTGACAGTAAACGAAGAGAAGTCATTAGAGTGAGGTAGATCTTTGCAATTTGCTTCCTGGATATACTCAAGAATCATGTCAGCAGTATTAACTTCTCTAGTATAAGAGCATCTCTAACTATCTGGCGTAGTGCTAAAGCTGTGTTAAAGCGTGTATTATATGACAAAACGTGCAAAAACCGGACCCAACATGGTGTGTCAAGCATGTGTTAATTTAGGACTGAATGGGTGTTTTAATGGTATTAAGATGTGATTTGGTGTAATTTAACGTTTATAAACATCCACTTCTAAACCTATGAAGCATGTACACCTCACTGGGTCACGTACCATTTGTCGGCCACTTGTACAGACATGTGCACGAGTTGACACTCATATTGGAAGTGTCATATTTTGCTCATTATTGTTTTTAACTGGGACACTCTTGAACGTGCTCGGGCCAATGTTCTGAAAGTCTCTAGGCTAATCTGGTGGGAGAGGGAAGCCTAACACCTAGGCCGACGACTAGAGATTAGTCCTCTTTTTTAGTTTGTTAATAATATTTCCCCTCCCCCTTGTCCAAAGTTTGAGTAAGAAATGACACAAGACTAGATTAGGAAGAAGTGAAATAAGACTAAAGTGACTAGTAAAAAGTAACATTTAGTTAGAAGTCCTGTAAGTAGAAAAAAATTAAACTGCAAAAGTGCTTTTTTAACGTGCCTCAATTTATTATGTCATCTACTCGAAATTTGTGCTTCGGATGGTCGGTTTTGTTTCCACGTCGTGCTGAGTGTCCTTGTCAGTGCCATGTAGTGTAATCTAGTTTGATATGGACGTACAATTTCTCTCTCTTAACCTCTACCTCTTTCTCTGTCTTTGCACGTTGGTTAACAAACTATTTTCGTCCACTAATTAACAAACCAATTGGAGTGGGAAATGTATTCCCCTTGTTTACTGAGTTGTGTCAGTTCATTTCCGAGCAAACGCAGCCCTTATCTTGCACTAGGATGCCCTAAGTCATAGGTGGGCTCCTTTCACTGCTGTTATCCAGTTGATGGATTTTACTGGCGAAGTTTGAAACCCATCTGATTTGTTAAGTTGGCTCCACCCATTAACAATGTTCCTACAAAGAGCATGCAGAATAGGCTTGTAGGAATGTTTTCTTGTTAGATTCAAGGGATCAAGCTCCAGAATCTTGACAACTGTCCGAATCTATACACAATTGAGCACTCACTCTTAGGTTTCCTTTTATTTCTGTGGGATCGGGATACTCCTAACACCGAAAGTCCTTTGCAATGCCCTTGGCAGTGAAAGAACCTCTACTTTGGGAATCTGTTATTTTTTTCCTTGTCCCAAATTGGGAAGTTGTAGATGGTTGAGACTTGAGTCTGTCTGACATGGTCACTTATGCTTCTGATCCAAAAATCAGATTCCTTCTTTTTGCATAGGTATCATACTAGATCAGAATCGAGAAACAACTGTCTCCAGTGTGTCTCAGTTTGTGTTATATAACCATGAGATGACCTTTGTGTTGCCACGCTGGATAACCTACAAAACCAAACCACAACTGGAGCTTAAATTGTATGTTAATTCAGTATAATTTTTTTTGGCAGGGTGATGTGACTTGTGCTATTTCAAAAGCTAAAGCAACACCAGTTGATATTGTTAATGCTCCGCAAGCAGCTTGTGGTCATCCTTTTATGGAGGTGCACAAACAAGCAAGGGAAGCAGATACACGGGCTCTAACCAAGCAGGATCATGCTCCAAACAAAAAGGTCATACTGTCTGTTATCCGCTTTGTTGTTATATACCTGCAAATAAATGCAGAATTTTGACGAAGTTACAGTTGGATTCATGCAATTAATAATTACAATCTGCATCAAATCTAGATGGTTATGCTTGTATGTTCTCGTTTAGTCATTTACAAAAACAATCTTTTGGAAGCTATTGCTTGGAGTCTTGGATAAATGTTAGCCATACCATCCCATTGGTTTGGAACTTGAGATTATATTCAACTATTTACTCCTTGACACGTTTTTAAGTCGCGTTATCTTTCTACTGTAGCTATAGATAATATTATGGCAGAGTACCTACATAATCATCTCAATATGCTTTTACCTGTTGTTTTGTATTTCTCCATGTTTCTAACTCTATAGTCTGTTCTTTTATTTTTCTGGCTCTGATAATGTAGCGGCTTTCATAGGATTAAACAAACGATTGGCTACTGAATGAAGATTGGCAAATGGGACACACTGAACATTTACATTTTCTCCTTTTAAGACTAATCTTTACAACATTCACTATTAAGGTTTGTTGTGCCCGGAGTGCCTCCATGGATTTGGTTACATAATGCCACTCCCTGCTACCGCTCTAAAAACAGACTTGCAGATGCAATGTCGAATGCCATAGAAGACTTAATTGAAACCCTTCCTACCACCAATAGGTTTTAGGAGAGATGGTGGGAAAGTGGTCTGACAAGTGGTATCAAAGCCGGGAAGTCATGGGTTCGAGTCACGGGAGCGTCATCGTGAGGGAGGGATTGTTGGGGCCGGAGTGCCCCCATGGATTTGGTTACACAATGCCACTTCCTGCGACCGCTCTAAAAACAAACTTGCGGGTGCGATGTCGAATGTCATAAAAGACTTAATTGAAACCCTTCCTACGACCAATTGGTTTTAGGAGAGATTGTGGAAAAACGGTCCGACAAGGTTCACCAACCTTGTATACTATCTGCACGATTATCACTTAGAGATGATGTTAATGGTGGAGAAATGTTCATAGCCCATAGGAATGGTAAGATATTTATAAATTATCAATCAACTAATGTGGATCTTCCTTACGAAAGATCACAAATTAGAGGAAGTCAGCTGACTAAAAACCTGGATTTTCAGAATGCAATACCTGTGCCTGTGTAGTTTAGATACTAGATTCTTAAAGCAAAGCTTTCTTTATGACAGTTATGGAACAACTGCTATTTTTTAGAAACACGATAATCACTTCCAAGTTCCAATATTGACTTGACAATTTTACGTTTTTCTTTCCGTTTTTATGCCTTGTCTTTTATTTTCTTTCACATGCGAATGCATGCTGATTTTTTCCCCATATGCCAAGTCTCAATAACATGGCTTTTTGTTCACTTTTCTTTTTTTAGTTGAAAGTATTCTGCTATTTGGATGTCTATATTCCCATACGAATCATGGGAGATGATCACTCTGCACCAACATTAAAAAATTAATTCACAAGTATTGTTATTTTTCATCATACTCATGATAGTCATTCACTATTCTGGCTTATATTGTTGTGATTTTCTATTGTATGAGTGATACTTGCATGCATCTTGTTCAGAAGCTAAACACAACCTCCTAGCTCATAAGTTGTATGCCTTCACCCATGGCTGCTAACACAGTTGTGGCTGTATCAGATTCCAGTCAAACCCAAAAACAGAAAAAAAATTGGAGTAGATAAAATTGACAGAAATGGTAGGAAACCTGGTACCATAAACTTCGATGTATCACATTATAACCCATCATTTCGGATAAGTTTGTGAATATGTTGACTAACAGCAACAAGTTATGCTAGCTGTTATATTTATTCAGGTCTAGAAGATTGGTAAATTAGCAATTCCTTTTTGCCTAGTGGAGATTGATGTTCAAGAGTAAAATTTGGAGTGAATTTGCTTTATCTATAGCACAAGTACAAAAATAACTGCAAACGGTCCAAATTATCATGCACACCTTTTCTTTCCAAAAATTTAACAAATCAATGTCATTCTGTAAACATCATTGTCAATCCATGATTCCAATGCCAAATCTAGATGTTATGAGTTATTGCAGAACTTCATTTTTATCGAGATGGACCCTAGGTGCAAATAATGCAAGTGAGATCTCTTTAGGTATCTCTCTATTTAGGTTTGATTGTTATTTCAATTCAAGTTTTCCATTCGGTGGAAAGCAAATTGTTCCTTCTTTTCTGGAGGCCATGGTTTCTCGCAGTTTGCACAATTCTTGGGGAGTGGCTAAGCAGGTGAAATATGTGAACTCGCTTTGTTACTTCTGTAGTTGGGTCTATTATTTTAGTGCCATATTTGCTGAGCACGGTCTTGTTAAGTTACCAATATCCCAAAAGTTTAGGAAATGGGCCTAACAGTGTACATCAACCTCTTCACATCTTCTCCTGTGCAACCCCATCTTGCACGTGGAGGTGCAAATATCCGTAGATAGAGCAAAACACAATATTAAGGGGAGAAGAAGAATGCAAATGGGAACAAATGCTAATGGAGAGACTTGAACCCAAGGTCTCTCCCTACCTAAGCTTTGATACCATGTTAAGTTATCAATTTTCTCAAAAGCTTAACTGTTAAGAAATAGGCCCAACAATGTGTAACAACCTATGCAACAGGCCTATGATCTTTCCCAGTTATGGCTGTTGGTATGCGAAATTAAGTGCATGTATTCCTCTTTAGTAAACATGTCGAGATTGGCAGCATTAATCAGGTGATATGTTTAGTTCCTTTTATGAGAAAATATGGATGTAGTTTCCACTAAATGAAGAAATGTAAGAAAAGCCATAGTAATGGAGGTTTCTTTCTAAAGGACGGAACATTTCAAGGAGCAATATGCCCTGGTACCATCTAGTTAATCGGAGCCAGTGGCTTCCATTAATAGTTTCAATCCTGCCACAATCTTTTGATGAATCATTTTTCTCTTGCAGGTCTCTTCTGCTGTGCTTAATTTGAGGCCATGCAACACATACCCTGGGAACTCCTTGTCTCCAAGGATGAAGCCTTCGGCCGCATCAGGTGGCGTTAATGGCCCCACAAGTTCTATGGAACATCATTTAATTAGTGGCCTAGATTCAGAATTGGGATCTGATGTTGTTGAGATTGTCCAAGATTCTAGATTTAAAGCACAGACAATGGTGGATACTGCTATGCAGGTTTGGAACAGAATCCTGGAATCTGTGTGGTTGTGTTTGAGCTTAGATAATTACCCACTGGTTATGTTGTGTTGTTTCTGTACTTTTAAAATTGAAGTGCATTTTACCCTGTGAATTGTTTCACTCATGAGTCATGCCAGTAAACCTCTGCATTCTGTTTTTTGTTTTCATATTTTATGCCAACCAAATCGGGACAGGGGGTTTCTTCTTGACTGTGTTTGCACTCTGCAGTTCAAATAGTGGGAAAATTAACTGTTATGGCTACAATTTTTCGCGACCACAATCCAAAAACTTTATTTTCTTTTTGTATACAGATCTTGTTTTCAATTCATCTGATTGTGTTGTGTTTCGGGAATACAATATTGCTGATATATTGGAAGTTTTTTAGACATGCAACTTGTATACTTTTGGCTAATGCAAACTGGTTGAACACTGATTGATTCCGTTATTACTGACCCATGATATGATTCGATCGGCACTAAAATCCTATATCGACAAGGTTCTCATCAAATCAGTTGTATTGCTGTGAAACTTGAATCACTTGAATCATTTGTTAATTTGGATGATCATTGTAGAAGCTCTACACGACTACGTTTTGTAAAGTTGTCAATCACCACTCTGCCAAGATTTGCAATTAACACGGTCTTAAGCTGCTAACTGTAGTAGGAGGTGAATATTCATATTTGATTATCCTTCAGGGCATAGAAGTTTCTCAAGTGCTTATCCTGTAGTCTAATTTAACTTAACGTCTCATGCATGATTTCAGGCAATGTCTTTGATAAAGGAAGGGGAAGATGCTTTTGAGAGGATTGGAGAGGCATTAGATGCTTTTGACAAGGGAAAATTGACGCCAAATTGTGGATTAGCAGTTAATGGTGATATTGTTGAGCACAAGTTGTCTTCTTCTACCCCAGAGACGCTGCAGAAAGGTTATGCATCTGCTACCAAGTTGCATGATAGTGAGAAAATTGAAGAAGAAATCCCGTCGGAGCTCATCACTACCTGTGTTGCTACTCTGCTCATGGTACAGGTAAGAGAGGAGATAATCTAAAGTGAACTATACCAATGTGCATGTGCAAATTGAATTAATAAGTGAAGGGTCATCTTTGTGCTGTCGCATAATAAAGCCTGTGAAGGGAAATGTATATGTAGAAAAGGAGACTACATAAATCATTTTCCTTAGTAGTTCTAGAGAAATAGAGATACATATAAGTAGGTAGGCATCATGGCTGTGAAAACCAAATCATAAAGTGCATGCTATCCTATAAATAGCACATATACTGTTGGAGAGTGTGTGTCAAAATGTAGAATTTTTGCATTGTAGCTTGCTAAATCAGTATTAGCTAAGTTTGAAATTGTAATAGGTGTGATAGATGGTCTAACAGTGATTGCATTGAAGGGTTGACCGGTGAAGTGTACGATTCAACCTTAACAGAGCACTATCCCAACAATCTATCTTCAAAATTTTTGTCACTTGGCTTTACTAATAAGCGTTCATAATCATGAGCCAGATGTCTTTTCCTTCACTCCTCAACCATCATCAGTATGGTTTGCAACTTTATCTTTACTTATGCTCTTTTTTTTGTTTTCTGGCTAGCGACAACTTTTTGAACTCAAACCATGTTGTCTCAATCTGTGCTTCCCTCATTGTTCTTCAATTTGTGTTACCCCTCAAATTTATTGATTTCCTCTTTTGACTCTTCTAGGCTCTAGCTTTCACTTTCGTTCGATAGTCACCACTTCCCTTTCTTTTTGGCTGGCACTGCTGCTTTCTTAGCACATGCCTTTAAATGAATATCAATGCCACTTCTCGAATCCCCTTCTCTGGTGGGTGCACAGTATCCATTTTTGGCTAACAAGCTTGCACTTTTACAACGTTTAGGGTTATGCCAAAGGCTGACACGTCTGCCTTGAGTGCCTTCCCTCTTATAAGTTCTCCTTTCTCCCTAATAACATTAGGTTCCACTAGTCCACAGCGAATGCCCTACCATCTGTATTCTTCTCTAGCGGTAGCTGGTATTTGCAAAATGTTTACAAGCATTAACTGTCTGCTTCCATGAGAAAAATCATAGTACAGCGCATACTGCATCCTGGTATTGGAAATTGCTTCACCTTCTCTCAATTTTCCTACCTGACAAAGGTAGATTTATATACCTATTCAATGCCTTTCATGTCAATGTCTTTTCTTGAAATATGCAGACATTTACTGAACGACATCCGCTAGCCGACGTGGCACAGATACTGGATTCTTCCGTTAGGAGCTTGCACCCTTGCTGCCCTCAAAACCTACCCATCTACAGGGAGATACAAATGTGCATGGGAAAGATCAAAACCCAGATTCGAGCTCTTGTACCAACTTGAACTCTTGACTGCTACTTTTTTTGAAAATAAATGTAAATATCTTGTTGACACTTCGTTTCATGCCCCTGTAATTTTCCATAAAATTTTCTTTTTTTTTTCCTCCGTGCACTTCATTCATATTTATATTTCGGCTATCCAATAGGATATACACCTCTGCAAGTGAGATTTTTTTTGTGCATAGTACTACTGATCATCATAGTGGTAATTAAGAATGGTTGGTTGTATTTGCAAGAAATAATTACACCCTTCATTTATTTCCCTTCTAAATTCGTGAAGAATAAGATTATTCAAAGCTTGTTTCTTCTTACCGATAAAAAAAAAAAAGAAGCTTGTTTCTTCTTTTTTTGATAACTTAGGAGTCCAATTTCACCGCCCACTAGCGGGAAGCCAATTAAAGCCGGAACAATACTCCATATAGAGTAACCCAAAGAAGTTAATAACACCTGAGAAGTTTTGAACTTGAGATTTTAAAAACGATAAAAACAATAAAGTCTTAGGCCTTCCTGGGTTGAAACTTGTTTCTTGCCTCTATGGTGCTTTGGCAGTAAGGATATGCATGGACGAAAAGCATGCAATGTAGAAACAATGAATGAATGAGATGCAAGACAGAAACCAACTTCGCTACGAGAATTATGTTATGAATGAGATGGCAAATCAACATAGAAAGTCATGGCAGGTTGTAGCATGGGGCTAATCAAGCCAAACAAGCTAAACACACTTTTGCTCAGGTTTGACTACAACTCTTTATTACTAGCTCGATTTGAGTTTGAGAATTTTTTAAAGACTAATTGTTCAAACTTGACTCACATTTGAAGTTATGTGATAGTGTTAAGTTAGGCTTGCCTTGTGAAATATGCAAGTCAATCTCAAACTTTCAAACCTAGCTTAAATTGGTGAAATTTCGGGCTACCAAAATGACAAAAGTTGGGGGAGCGGGGGAAGGAAGCTATACACATGGATAAAATATTAAATGTCCCTTCGTCCCTAAACAAGTGTTCGGCGTGCAAACCTAAGTCTTTAAAAAGATGCATTTGTTTCGTCAAAAAAATTACTCGTAATTTTTTTTCGCAGATGAATAAATAGCAATGAGTTCTGGAGTATTAGATTGAGAAAAAATTAGATTTTTTAACGAAAAAATTAGATTTTTTAACGAAAAATATGCATCTTTTGTAAGGTTTACGCGTTGGACACTTATTTAGGAGTTGAGTTTTGTTCACCCTACACTTAAAAGAATGAACATTACCCTCTTTTCTATTGGTTGAAATGATGTGAATTCCATCACAAAGCGTGTGAATTCCACCGTAAAATGATGTCATACTTACCAAAAAGTGTATTGTACGGGTGAGACTTATACCATTTCAACCAATAAAAGAAAAGGTAATGCTCACCCTCTTTTAAGGAGGGTGAACAAAACAATGAATCTCCCGGTTAAATTCATGCATTATGATAGGAACTCCTAATTCTCTGGCAAATACAGCTCTTTTGATCATTTCATCGCATGTACCTACAGTAGCATTTAAGTAATGCACTTTGATTTCACCCGTTTCCGCCTGTGCTTTACAAATTAATTGCGATTGGTAAAAAGATGTAAATGAAATGAAATATCTTACATATTTGGAATACTTATTAAGTATTGATTTTATCACTATCTTTGCAATATTTACAAATAACTCTATGTTCACAAACTATCAAGTCAAACATTCACATGGTTAGCATTGGCTTGAATTTATAAACAAACACTAAAAGGTGATTGAGCTTGGCTTGTAATTTGTTTGAACTCGTTCAAACAAGCCGAAAGTCAAGCCGAGCTTTAAACCAATCGGTTTGTTGAGCTAAGAACCACCCAAAAAGGAGGTTTTCTTTTCTCAATTTGTCTATAGAACCCCAATGTTTTTTTATAAAATTTCCTGTCTTAAAATTACTGACCAAGGGCAATATAGCAAAAAAATAAAAAAAAATAAAAACTCTTAAAACACTAATACAAACCCATAATAATCTATTCCAACAATAATAATTGGAAATCAATAATTTCCAATTTAATGTAAATAC
The DNA here is from genome assembly GCA_019656275.1 of Rhododendron kiyosumense. Classification (NCBI taxonomy): domain Eukaryota; kingdom Viridiplantae; phylum Streptophyta; class Magnoliopsida; order Ericales; family Ericaceae; genus Rhododendron; species Rhododendron kiyosumense. The sequence goes on along the minus strand of BPLS01000174.1, from coordinate 569,207 downwards.
CAAAGTTCTTAAAAACATTTTGTTGTCAAATCATGAATTAAGCTCCCCCTGAGACTATAAACCAGAACTGAATAAGATTCCAGACCCAAACTCTGATCATACCTCAACCCCCCAGTCTTTGCACTGTAAATGAAAAACCCTTCATCAGTCTTCATCATTATTTCCCCATTCATCTCCCCACACAGCCCAATCACTTGAACATGCCCATTGTTAACCCTCCCCCACGGTGCCTGCATCTCTATCCTGTACTCTCTCACCCACTCTAAATCCTTCATCACCCATACATCAATCCTTTCTTGAGAAGAAAGATCAGCCATTCCCAGATCACCCTTCAGATCAAGCAACTGGAACAGCGTCGTGTTCCTGGATTGGTACGTCGGGTGAGGAGGGGTTAATCGGAATTTCTCCTCCCCGACGTCGAAAGCAACTATCGAATCCGTGGTGCACGCCGAGAAGAAGTCATAGACGAAAGGGCTAACCAGCCAGTGCAAAACTCCGTGAGCGAACACCGCCTCCCCGTGCACCGGGTAAGGAGGAACTTCGGCTATCTCTTCCCATGAACTCGTTCCGACTCTGTGTACCTCAACTCTCGATGTGTCCGGACCCGCTAACGAACAAAGAATGCGAACGACTTTGTAGCTACTAGTACGAGCATCGAAACCCAAGCCGCAGCTCACCAAATAATGCTCTTTGAAACCGTCTATCGTTGCCTTTGGTAGCGCAAAAAATACGTTCCGAAGAGGATTGGAGAGGACGAGACATTGTTTGTCCTTGTGGCATGCGACGCAGACCAACCCGTTACAGGAACCCATCGGCGTGCAATGACTCCAGTCCGAAAACGTCGCGATTGGCTTCTCGGTCGCTCTTAGACTTCGGCGGTGTTCTCTCACCGCATGGAAAGTTAACGGTTTCTGGTTGTGGGCGGCGCAGTAAGGGATCTTCAGTAGGGTATTTGGTTCTTCAGCTGTGCATCGTGATGCGTGCATGGCGGCGAGGAATGGGTGGTCGATGACGCGGAGCCAGGATTTGGAGACGGACCTCGATTGGAGTAGTGATTTTACGGGGATTCTTGAGAGGATGTCGAAGAAGATATCGAGAGGGAGTTTGTCCATTGTTGCAAATTGATGTACTACGTGTTTTGTTCCGTGTATCTGGTTATTGCTAGCCTTGAAATAATACACTAGGAGGAAGCTTATAACCCAAGTTGTTCAAATAAGGAAATAATATAGGATTTTGGAAACCATCTATTTGTCTCCTTAACGTAGATGGACTAGGAAACATAGGTTGTTTTCATTCGTATTGGTCGAGGTTTTCTTGTGATCCAAGCTAGCTAAGGACTAGGGTTTTTTGGAGTGTTTCTATGAAAAAGATAGAATATATGAAAAGGAAATGAAACAGTATTGAACGGTCCAAATTCACTTTTAACTTTTCATGTATTGCACCAGGACTTGTGTTTCTAATAGTAGAAACCAAATATTGTTATTTGGTGTGTTTTGAATGGGAATGAGAAATCATAAATTAAGTCGAAGAGAGAAATAAAAAATAAATTGAAGTCGAAAAAAATCATGTAAGATGACACTATAGACAAAAATACAAGTTGTTTGGTACTTTGTTCATTTTATTAAATTTTTATTTCTGGTGATAATTTTTTAGACTAATAGACGTCTGGAAAATATGAGATGAATCGAACAAAACTTCAAAAATACGAAAAAAAATAAAAGAATTACCAAATATCTTTAATCGAATAGCTAAATTGTAAATCCATTAATTACTCCACTATTATTTCAACGGTCAAGGGTGTCTGGCTAGCTCGTGCACCTCAAGTAATTATTTCTTCAGCCCGGTCAAAGGTAGACCGTCCACGCTGGAATTAGGGGTACCAATCAAGCCAACTGCAATATTGCTTAGGCTTGGCTCAACTCCTTATTACACGTGTTCAAGCTTGGCATGAGCTTTAGAACTTTGGGAAATTTCATAATCGTGATAAGATTAGCTTAGTTCATAAAATACGCAACTCAATCTCGAGTTTTCAAACTTGAGCTTAGACTCATGAAATTTCGAGCTATCAAGCTTGAGGTTAAGCTCGTGACGTTCCAAAATAATAAAAGTTTGGAGGAAAAAGCTATACACCTGCACAAAAATATTGAATGTACTGGTGATTCGTGAAAAGATGTAAGGAAAAATCTCACATATTTGGAATATTTAATAATTTACTCTTATCTTTGCAATTTTTACGAAATAACCCATTGTTCACCAGCCAAACACCCATTGCTGCTCCTGCTGCCTGCTAATTTCTTTGTTGTTGGTTGGCGGTTGTGTTTTGGTGTCTTGGTTTCTATGCTGCGGATCCTGGCCGGGTTTGGTGTTTCAGATTTTTATCTCGATGTCTGTGCTATCGGTGTTCTCTTGGTTTTGATGGTCTTAGGTGGTTGTTGCTGTCTTTTCGTTCGGCCATGGTCCGTTTGCTGGTGCTGTTGGCTGTTTTTTTCATTGGTTTGGTTGTTTTTTGGAGTGTTTGTCGTCTTCTTTTTTTGGCTGGTTTCTTGCCAACGTTTTATCTTTGGATTTCAGGTTGGTTCTGTCTGCCCTTGTCTCTTCAATTTTTATATCCTTCTCAAAGATTAAAAAATATTTTTTGCCAAGCAAAAGAAAAAAAAAAACCCATATGCTCGGGCTTGCCTAGAATTTACTATAAACAAACGATTAAAAGTGATTGAGCTTAACTTATATATACGTACTTTGTTTGAACTAAATTGAATGAGCTAAAAGTCAATTAATGCCTGATGTTATTTCTGCGAATAAGTTGAATTAGCGGAGGCCCTCCTTGATAGACACTAAAATGAGGAGAGGAAAAGAAAAGTAATAGATCGGAAGATCGATCTTGTTCTTGGTAGTCACGGAAGTAATTATCTTCTCTGTATATTTTTGGTGTTCAATGTTTGTTTATTTTTTGCGATATCATTTAATATTACTCTGTGAGAATAATTTATTTACGGAGGCGCCGTGAATAAGTTATCTATTATCAGTAATATATTTTTAATTCGGACTGTTCAAAACATTTTTTAACAGTTAAAATTGAGTTCCGTAAAACTTAGGCCGTGAGCCGCCATAAATAAGCACGAAACTCTAGCCTACTAAAGTCTAAAGATAGGTAAATTATTGTTATTCCACATGCACAATTTATTTCTTTGCATATTCCCCATCACTTAATCATTGTTTTTTTATTTTCTCGGCAAAAAAAACTTTTTATAAACTCAAAGAGGATACATCGAGGGAACAAGTACACGAAAAAACAAAAACAAAACCATCCAACAGAAAGTTAGACGTTACACCACCTAAACCTATACTAAATCCTTAGCTTTCGAATTCCATTCAAATAACCCTTAATTTCCTCCACCATATAGAATCTAATCTCAAACTTTGACTTCTTCTACATAGCCACTCTAGTCTTCATAAGCTCACCCACCTCCCCAATACTTGTTGTAGCATTGTTAAACACATAGTGATTCCTTACTAATCACAAGGACCAGAGAGTTGCATAAAAGGTAGCTTTCCACATATGTTACTCCAAATTTCCAAACCTGCTATCAAACCACCACAGTGCCAGATCTGCCAAGGAAGGAGAGCATACCCACACTACATGCCACTAGTCCAGAATGAAAGACCATATATCCCAAGAGAACTGACAGTGTAAAACAGATATTGGGGAGTTTTCAGATGCATAGAACAGAACAGGCAAAGTAACTAGTGTTCCTCTTGAATCAAATTCCTGCTAAAAACCTCTGATCTAGTAGCTATTCTACTCTGAATTGTCATCCATGCAAAAATTTCCACTTTAGGGGGCTGTTGTTCTTCCAAATTGATCCCAAAACATAATTCCTAGACTGACCTTGCTGCTCCCATTGGTAATAGACTGATTTTACTGTGAAACATTTGTCCGAAGTCCATTTCCATTGCAAAATATCACTCTTGGATTGATCCAATGTCACAGACTGCAATCTCTGATTTAACTCCTCCGCTACTGGCTTCTCCCAATCGCGCAACAACCTTCTAAATTGTAGATTCCACCTCTCATTCCCAAAGCCATTCTTCACTAAACTAATCACTTCCTTTTTTGAGTAGAAAGTAGATATAGTCCAAGGAAAGACTCTTTGAGATCGAGTATTATCTCCAAGCCATAAATGGTTCCAGAAGGAAGTTTCCTGCCCAAAGTTAACCTGTTCTGTGATTATCGAACCAATACATGAAGAGGAATCCCCTATAGAGCATATATCTCTCCATATATTGGTAACCTGACCTGACAATCACAAATGAGGTAGCCATGCTGCCTGTACTATATTGTACTTTCCTCTGATAACCTTGACCCAAAGTGAATCTTTATCCTTATTGAATCTCCACCACCACTTAGCAAGAAGTGCAAGGTTTTGTTGCATCAATTTTTTCACTCTAAGCCCACCAAACTCCTCCTTCGCAATTATATCCCATGCACTTCACCAAATGTAGCTTTTTCTTTTTCACTGTATCACCCCCAAAAAAATTGTCTCTGTAATTTCACCATAGCCTTTGCTACAATCACTGACAATTTGAAGATGGACATGTAATATGTTGGCAGATTAGTAAGTGAAGAATTGATAAATTTGCCACCAGTGGAATTGTTCCTCCTTCTCCACACATTTAACCTTTTCTCCATCCTGTCCAAAACTGGTTCCCAAGTTTTGATTCTACTGGGGTTGGCTCCAAGAGGCAGTCCCAAGTATTTGATTGGTAATGATTCAATTTTGCACCACATTACTTGAGCAAGGGATTTCACATCATTTATCTCTTTTATCTGGCTTAATTGTTGACTCTTCTCTGTAAACTTGAGGGCCTTGTTAAATGATAAAAAAATATCTTCTTGTTGGACATTGACACCACATAATTAAAGAACTCTTAAAGAAATTGATTTTCAGCCCCGACATGAGGTGAAAACATCTCAAAATTCTTTTAATGTTAGCCATCACTCAATCATTGTTGCAAGGTTTAGATTTAAAGAAACAACTACTGCAGTAATTAATGCCTAGAAACACAATAAGCCATACAATCTTTCATACTAGGAATCCGAACCATAACTTAAACGAGTAAAGGCCATTAAATAAAACATTTAGGAGAGAGAATCAGACAATACTAACGGGCCATTGAGGCTAGTCTTGTTAAGGCATCTGCTAACTGGTTCTTGGTCTTGCGCATATAGTAACCAAAAGATCAAAAGTTTCTATGTTTTCATATCGGGTCATGGATCAAAGCGCGGGATACTGGGCGGCCAACTGAACAGGTATTGCGCTGCTGTGACTGAATCACGCAATTTGCCCTTGGTTTGGTGCATTCCGCCGTTAACGGATACTAGACTTTCGTGGTAAACAAGAGCTCGATATCCACGGAAATCCTCCTTAGGGCCAAGATACCTGAGTTCTCGAGTACATGGATTGTACAAGACCAGCTGAAAAACACAACGACGGTAGCGGTCGCACGAACCCTGAATAAGCCGGAGGAAAAGGAGCTCGCCGTTCTTCCAGAACCCCTGTTGGAAAGCTCCACAAGTAATCGGTCCGACGCTAAACCGTTTGATCCAACTGCCCTCCTCCTCCTCCATCACCCAGATGTCACAACATTTGTCAAGTACTCCAGCACTCTCAGGGAAACCTTTGAATCGATACAGAGCAATCCGGCCGTCACCATTGCACGGTCTTACAACACATTCATCAACCTCCGATGGAAGAAGAACAAAAGGAGCAGATATTGCTCGGAAAACCTCGTTGCCCATGTCGAATGCGAGGACCCCACCACCGGCCCACCTGTAATAAACTCCATCCAAGTACGCTCCGATCTCAGACCTACACCGCCGCAGATATTCAGGCAGCGGATAATCGTGGCCGTCAAGACGTTTCCAAGTATTGGTACTCAGGGAGTACACATGAACGCAAACAACGTCAACCATTGGCATGTCTTTTACCGGATAATCACTGCAACGGATGAGAACCACCTTGTAGTCATCATTTGACTTGTCGAGCCCAAATCCAGTATTTGAGTATACAATATCGAGATTGGGCGGAAGTTCGGGGCAGCCGGGAAAGGGGAGTGTTCTGAATTCTCTAATTGCAGGGTTCCAGATAATGAAACGATCCTCGTAATTAAACACGCAAACAAGCCGTTTACGGGACCATCAATAACCGCCCAAGAACGACAGGTTTCTAGGACGTCGAGATCGTGATATGCGTCGCTGGGGAGGGTTTCGTCGGGGAACAGGGCGTAATGGTATTTGCCGGGGGCGTCAATGTCGTTGAAATACTGGAGGAAGATGCGACCTTTGTCCTGGAGTTTCTGAAGGCGGAAGTGAGCGTGCGCGAAGGTAGGGTTTTGGATTAGGTTGTTCCAGTTCTTGCAGACGCACTTGGATCGGAGCAGCGATTTCACCGGCAGCCTCGTGAGGATGTCGATCAACACGTCGTTTGGCAAGTGACGATGGTGATCGTCGGGGCGGCGGCGCTGGACCTTCATGCTTCTCGCCATGGCGTTCCAAACTGGATTCTTATCTCTCTCTCGGGTTCCTTCTTCCACACATGAACAATTTCTACCTCATAGTAAAATAACATTAAAAGGGTTTGGACACTTTTTAATTTGGACTAATTTACCTCTTGATTTTGTCCTATTTATCTATCTAACCTAATAATATAATATAATATAATGATTAATATTAATATATAAACATTAATTAAACCATCCACAACCGTGCTGCAGTGGCGGGTTCCACCGGAGTGTTGCCAAACGCCGCCTCGAGATTTCAGAACCACCACAGCAATGTACAGATACCGTGCAACACTTACCCGAGCTTAAAATCGCATTTGAGATAGTTTTCCGGAAACCCGAAACCTTAATAAATTATCGCGTAGATAAGAAGTTATGGTAGATTGTGGTATTGAAATTCATGTGTATGTGAAAAATTATGCGATTAATAAATTTATCGGAATAATCGTAGTTTATGTAGTAATTATACAATAATTAAATACGTAAGGATTTGGATTTAAAATGTAAATGAGGAGATATTTTATTTTAGCAAAAAAAATGGTTACTACTTATGCTAATCTCAAAATATATTGTTGGTCATATTAGTCTCATATCACCTCATTATAAAAATCTAATATTAAACATTTATTGTATTTTATTTTTTAAAAAATAAAGATAAGTAAATACTAAATTTAGTAATATGCACTTTCGAATAAAAATTAGTGTGAAAAATCTATGAATAATAATATGGTAGTTAAAGCTAATATTTTAAATAGAAAATTAGTGGAAATGTTTTATATAAATTCTAAATGTGAGAAGTAGACTTAATTTTAAGTGTAGTAATTAATTGTTTGTCTAAATATTTATTTTGTGATAATAAAGAAATAGAATAAATGATTTTGAAAATACTGTATAAGTTGATATTATCAGTTTGGTAAATGAAAAAGGAAAAACATTATCTTTTAAGATAATGATTTTATTCAAACCACTGAATGCTTATTTTGACTTATTCGTCAATTAATATTTAATAAATTAGAATATTGTTATGTCAAATATTGTATTTGTGACTTTTGTATGCTGTTGATTGTTACGTGAATTATTGTAATATGAATTACTACGTAAACATAGAAATTGGACAATAGGTACCTTGGGGTATTCGTGGCCAAATTGAAACTGAATAGACGTTAATAAAGCAATTGTCACAAAAGTGATAAGTGATTGAAGATTGTGCGCTGTCATGGTTGGAAATTATTAGGAGAAAAAAATTCTCGATGGAGGAGAATCGTAAAAACTATTAAATACAAGATAAATTCATAAAAAGCTACATGTAACTGTTGAGATTATTGTACTATAATTTTGTGTTATTTTATTAAAATTGTAAATTGTGGTATATAAAGCACTTCCATGGGCACGAAATCTTCGTGCTTGCACGACGGAAAAAACCCAGTATTTATAAAATTAAATACAGTACTCCCTCCCTCCCTAAATCAGTATCTACCGCGCAACACTAAATCTTACAAAATATGCATGTTTTCATTAAACTATTAAATTTTTTTTCACAATCTAGTAAAAACTCATTGCTATCTATTGATTTGTGACAAAAATTTATTTTTTTAATGAAACAAATGCATCTTTTTAAAGGCCTAGGTTTGCGCGTCAGACACTTATTTAAGAACGGGACGGATGGAGTAATATCCTTTCCATTAAAGAAGAAAACCTGAAATATCCTAAAGACATACTCCAGTATTCTATCGAAAAAAAATATTGATTACAAATATTTGTTTGTGTAGTTTTTTCCCGTGGCCGTTTTTATTGTTAAATGTACGGAATTAGTTTTACATGCCAAAAAAACTTAGCATTTCTCAAAAAACTTCAAAAAAAAGGGACGAAAGTGGATGGGTCCTCAGCATTGGAGTCACCATGCCACCTTGCACCGTGACCTCCTTACGGGAGATCTCGAGTTTATTCATTAGGCTAACTTTATAATTAAGCATATACCCCGGCCTCCCCTTAATTAGTACTTCCGATAAGTAATTAATATGTAAACTATCAATTAATGGCATGTAAAATAAAGAACAATAGACAATATAATAGTATATACTGTACATGATTATCGCTCGTGGATACAATAATTATCTAGTCAAACATGCCTTTAATTGTTATTTTTTTCGTTTTAGTATTGGTCATATTATATATATATATATATATATATATATATATATATGAAGGATAAATAGGTCATGGATTAAATGTAAGGACCCGTATCTTTTAAAATGCAATATAGATATAAATATATGTATAATTGCTAATGCATAAATAATGATTGTGCGAGACATTTCCTTTTTTTGCTACAGTAATTAGTTGGTTTGCATTAGAAAGAGATTTACAAAATGTCTTTTTAGGCCTTCAAAAAAAAAAAAAGGCAGTTTAATAAATCTACTCAACATGAATTAGTTATAACCTGATTTGACCTGAACCAAGACGGCTGCAAATTGGCCCTATTCAAGCTGAATTTTAGAATGATCCTTGTCAAGTTTTTAGTGAACACGAGTTCGAGCTAATGAAAATTTGACAAGTTAAGCTTGAGCTGAGTTGGCCTCAACTTGAGTCGAGCTCAGGCACATCTATGAGCCTTAACAAGCCAAAAATATATATCATCTATTTGTGGTCGCATATAAATCTAGAGCTTCAAATAAATTTTTCAATATGCACATAAGTAAGTTGATACATATTTACCAGTACAAAAAAATAGACATTTATATATATTCATGTTTATACACGAAATTCTGCATGATATGCATATACATGCATACTCCCAGTCGAGAGCCTAACGAAGCTAAGTACTGTTTGGTTCAGACTCAAGTCATTTTTAAACGAACTTAAAATCGAGAAAAAAATCAAAACATCTAATAGATGAATCAAACTTTAATTAGCCTTTACCGAGTCGAGCCTCAACCAATTCCCAAATGGCTAGATTTATTTACGGCCCTAGTGAAGAATAGATGCTGAATCCCAGTATAAACGACTCCCAAATCGTTCAACGGGTTGGAACATCACTATCGGCATTGTTAGAGCTATTGCTAAGGATTGTTCCCTAGGTCATATTAGTATTTCATTGATATTGCTCTTCTCATTGTTAGTAGCAAAAGTAGAGAGTTTTCTAAATCCTTTTTTCACTTGGACACGTTTTATCCATTCCAATAGACCACACATTTACTCTTTTAACTAAGAAACAAATCCTAACAAACTCAAAACACAAAATATTGGGGGAAAAAAGCCTTTGACACCCCATAAGAAGCCTTTGAAGTTGCCAACAAAAATGTCCTTTAAAGAGTAATCTGGATGCTCTTTGGGACTTCTACACTACCATGTAACTACATTTGAACTAGGCAAAAAAATTTCAAGAGGGACATGAACAAGCCATCTAATTTAAATAAACAAAAAGCTTCGCATAACGTAAATTGTGGGTTTGCTCAAGCGATTAGCAAAATACGAAAGCAACTGATATATAAACAAAAATGAGATTAGTGGAGATCAGTCACAACTAGTACTGAATGAGGTGCTACAAACTTCTCCGGATCTTGCACCGCCTGTTTCTGTAAGCAGCAAGGAGACAGACACAGCAGCTGTTCCGGGAGCATGAACACAGTTGATAATAATGAGGTTATAAAGATAAGAACGGAAAAATTGAATCTTTCTCGATTTACAGATTCTTTTCTGACCCCTTCAAAAACTCCCTAAAAATAGGTCGGGCTCAGAAAATCAAGGCCCATCCAATCAAAGAGGTGGAAGAATAGATCAAGACTTAACCCTCTTAAGAATATATCAAGACTAACCCAATAAGAGGGGCGAGGAATCTGAGAGGCGTTGTAGAGATAACCGTCTTCAGGAGCCACCGTGAGACCTTTTGTTGCCTTGTGTTGCAAATAATTTCATCTAACCCAACAAGAACTTGAACACGTCACTTAGTGAAACAATGCCCTCTACACGCTTGCTTCCAGCCTCCACAATTACAAGCCTTCTCACCCCTAATGTAATGCCAGAGAAGCGCTCAAACAAGTGAAAACTTCTATCCCAAAAAAAAATTAAGAATGCAAAGCTTCGCAAAAAGCATCTTGAACAATATTTAAATTGCCATTGGAACTTCAATTTGCAAAAGTCAAACAAGAGACGAGAAACTGAAGTAGAAAACCCTTTTGGGGGGTAATTAAAAAGAAATGAGGAAAAAAATTACCAGGATTTGCCAGACGCTCCATTACTTTGTGCAAAGAATCTGATCGCAAACACATCTGACATCTTTGTCCACTAAAGAAGCCAAAAGGAGAACTAACATCTTGCCCCAATTGCAAAGCCTGCATGTTCGACATAAAATAAAACAAACAAGCACACTAACTCGTCCAATGCGTAGTAGAGATGAAGTGAGAATCATATTCACTAAGACGAAATAGAGAATCATGTTCATTTCAATTTGCAATTTCTTTTTCGAATGCAGTTTTCAAAAGTAAATTTCATGCTCCAGAAAATTCAACAGTACATGGATTGTTTCAGATGGAAAGATGGCTACATACAGGCTTAAGCGGCCCTTTCTTAGATCAGTTCAGTTTCGGCTTAAGTAGGATTTTCTTCTTTTTTGCTAGTTTTCATAGGAGAGTAAAAGCATGGGGAGGGTTCATAGGGTTTAGATATGTTTTTGTATCCACCTTCCCTTTCAAATTATTTTGGGTGTTTTGCTAAATGTACTGGTGTCTTCCTCTATGTACCTATTTGTTAACCAAAATAGATCACAAAACAATTTACCTCTTGCCCTCAGCATAAAAAATTAGCCACGGAGGAATTGCACAAAAAGCCTTATAGTTTAGACAAAGCACTACTCCAAACTTGGAAGAAAAAGGTCAGCATTAAACTTTTGTTAGATGTGTTCACAATCAGTTTTCTAGTACTTCTATTCATCCTAGAAGAAATGCAACAACATTTCATCGCTCTACCTTTGGTACTTCAAACTGCATGACCTTGCAAGTCTCAAATTTCCGCAGCATAAATTCAGTTTTCCTCGTGCATAAACAAGCTTGAAAAACAGATGTATGTTGTTTTTATAGACGAGGGTTGTGGAACACTTACCTGATTAATACTCATTTCTTCAAGCCGAATCTGAGCATATGCCCTGTCTTTTGCCAAAGCAGTGATATCACTGTCAACAAAATATGAGAAGCAAATACGGCCTTAAATTAAGAAAGTACAAAGTTTACTTCCATAGAGTTAAGTACCCGATATATAACCAAACAAAGCAGTAAAAGAGAATATTACCTTCGACAATATATATCCAGCAATGAGTCATTATCGTCCACTATAGGTATTGAACTAACATCAGCTGCATTAGAAGGTGCAATTACAAAAGAGTAGATGACAATGCCTGAGAATTCTTTCCAGATTATGTTTCCATATGTTATGGGAACAGGATAATGAGACATGTAACTAAAAGTTGTAAAGAACAAAAAAAGCCACACATACACAACCTTAATGAACAAGAGAATATATGCACCGATGCATGATTTATCATAGACCACGAACCAGGGGCTCATTATGAACAATCACAGACAGAATGCCTCCTCATATTATGTTAGGATACTTCCAACCAATAAAGGAATCGAAAAAGAGACTAGAAACCGTTCACATCCTGGAACAAAGTACAATCGGAAGAGAAAGTGGGTTGCTTCAAGTCAAGACTAGGATGCTTTTCCTCAGGGGACATTCACCACAACCAATTATCCAGGTATCCATTGGCTAGAAAAGATTTTCCTATAATAATGTGCTAAAGGACAATTTATAGACTTCGCAAACCAGAATTGCGAAAGATGAAAGCTGGAAAAATCACCAGCTGAAAGAATTACTGAAGTCTACTTACAATCGTTGAGGTCACCAAGGCTAAAAAACATGAAGCTTTTATGCCTTGACGAGGTTACTCGTCCAAGTACATTAATGCCAAAGAACATGAAGTTACTAGACGAGGTTATTAGCATACCAGTTGGAAGCTCACAAGTATAGACAACACGTTAACAACCAAGTTGTGACGATGTATAGAAAGAGACGACTTAGTGACCTTTGTTTAGCAAAATGACACACGGACCAGAACAAAAAATATGAATACTAACTATATGGCAACTCGACTTTAGAAAATGATAAATTAAAGACTAAGTCACAACTATTTTTTTATTAAACGGAGGTTTCAAGTCGGTGCTACGCTCAAGTTAATGGAATTTTCTAAATCTCTCTCATTTCTTTTTTTATTTCTTCTGTGTTGGATCTCGCATGTTGTCCTTTAGAGATGCACTAAGTCATCCAAAAACCTGATCACAGAAACATAATCACCAACCCAAAATTTCTTCAGAAAAGAGAGGAAAGTCACCTTCAACTAACAAAGATAGGGCAGCACTAAGAGAGGCATTCGGTCTCAGCATTGCAAATGGTTGTCCATTTGACTCCCCAATTTTCGGAACCCATGAACCCAGAGAAAGAGAACAAATTGGTTGTTGAAGAATTGGCAAAGAGCCAGATGAATGTCTAAAATGTCTGCAAATACCTGAAAAGTAGGTCCACATATTAGTTATGTAATGCATGTCCTCAACCAACACACCAGGAGAAAAGCTCACATTTCAAAATCCCTGAAAGGGAAGCCAGATGTAGTAGCTGCGGAAATGAAGCACCCTGTGAAGAAGAGTGGATGACAGGAATTGTTGCCACCTTGTTTTGCAAAATTTTTGAAGCAACATCTTTTAGAGTATCACAAGGGCCAGCCTGCATTGCAGTAGTCATGCATATCAATAACAGAGCTAAAACATTTCAGAATGAGAGAACATTGATTAGATGAAAACACGCTAGCAGATAGAATTCAAACTCAAACTATGGAACAACAGGAATTCACACACTGCAAACCAACAAGTAAGGCTTTTATTACTTGCTTGGGCTTCCCGCAAGGAGACACTAGATGTAACACTAAGGCTGTAGTTTATGTATCTAAGCATGCCCAGCATGACACTTTGTTACATAATGAACTTCCTTTATTAAATAATTGGACAATAAAAACAAAATGAACAGCGAGGCTTTTAGAAGAATCTCAAGTGAAGTCAAGGTGTGGTATCACTCAATTTCCAGTCCTCGCCTATTGACAGTAGGCAAATGTTAATGGAACACACTTCCCATCTTTGCATTATAAATGAGCACCTGCAAGTCTGCATCAAAAGATGGAATAAACATGCAAAAGAGGAATGATACCTCATAAAAGACCAGGGAAACAATTCTGCTGCCAACGAAAACTACACCATCTGCCGGGCACCCAAAATACAAAAGCGAAAAGAAAGAAAGGGAAAAGGGACAAAAAGAAAAATACCCCGAGAAAAGACAAGTGAAAAAATTAAATGCCATTGCCATGTGATCGAGGAATCCGCGATGGGTAGGACTATGGGGTAGTTCCACGAAGCTTCCTACATTTGTTCCCAAAACCTCAAATTGCAACTGTTTCATTCCCCAAAACATATGTGAAATCTAGTTTCTTAGACCCTGGAATCAGTAACATAACGTAATGTTTTAATGGTACCATAAAATTTGTTCCCAAAACCTCAAGACAGTGATCGAAATGAAAGCACATTATACTAAAGTGCAAAAGTCTTAATTGTACTACTCCCTCCATTCCAATTTGTGAGTCCAACTCCGGGATTCCATCTTTTTAAGAAGTGTAATTATTACTTGCACAAATTTTTAACTTTCCAGTTTTGCCCCTCATCTTTTGAATAGCTTTTTTTTTTAATAGCTTTAGTACAATTTAAATGGAAACTGGTTGTTTCCGTACAAGAAGAAAACAAATCAGAGGTTTTTTTGGCGGCAAAGTCCAAAAGTCAGTTCAAGAATCTCTCTCTCTCTCTCTCTCTCTCTCTCTCTCTCTCTCTCTCACACACACACACACACACACATACACACAATTTTGTCCTTTTTGAAGAAGGATAAAAGGGGAAAGTTGGCCCCTTTTTGTGTTGATTTGTCAAAGGGGACCTTTATTTTGGAACACCCAAAAATGGAAAGATGGACTATCAAATTGGAATGGAGGGAGTGTAACAAAACAATAAAGTAAAGTTTGCTTGACTTATATTGTCTAGTGCGTAGAAGAAAAATGTCCGTCCAATGGTCCATTTGCTGTGTCTCCAGATACCATGTCCACACCAGCACACAAGTACAACTTATGGTTTTCAGCGTAATATCCATACTTGGTATCTGGGCCGTTCTTACTCTATTCAAAAGCAAAACAATCATCAAAATGAAAAAGAATCAACTATACCTTCAAATGTGCATTCACAACCTCTCCAATGAAAAGAAAAGTAGTAAATATGTTAGGGATTTACAGAAACGTTCACTCAAGTTTCAAGTCAATGACAATATTTGCCTCACTTATTTAGTTCAGTGGGCTGAAGAAAACATGGTATTCCAATGTTCTTTTCACTGTCCCTCGATAACTAACTTTTTTGACATTTCAGTAGATTCCCATATACTAGTGATTAGGAGAATAGGAAAATATGATTCTGCCAAATACCCTGCACAACACCAACTTGCATCACTTGACAAAGTCTACAGGTACAATCTATGATTTTCTTTTGCAAATTTCATTGTAAGCAAATTGTATTCCACTCCTTCATATCAGATGCTTATATACATCTCTATATATAACAAAATAAACTGTTAATCCAAGCAATATTTCCCATGATGTCATTTACCCATGGAGATACAAATTAAACTGTTAATCCTAATTCCTAGCAATAGAGTCCCTGAAATTACCCACGAAGATGTACTAGCCTTTCCCTCATTATGCATCAGATGACAGATTCAAACGCAAAGAAAAACCAACCATTTCCATGCTGCACAAGGAGGCACATCACCAAAAAATCACTTACTTGTATAAGACTTCTTGGATATGTTCTGCAACTGCTCTCGATTTGTCTATTAAGATGCAACTTCCCTTCTTTCCAAGCTAATATGGAATGCGTCTCAAGCTCTTCCTCCGTCAAGTTTGATCCATGATTGCCAAGCTGAAAATAAAATAATGTATGTTTGTCAAAGACTTCAAATGCATCTCAGATGTGCAAGCAGACTTGAGAAAAAAAAAATATGTCACAGCTCATGGAAGCCCACGTACAGAAAATAGAAATAGGTAACAACCATCAAGATTACCGTGCACATGTTCAGTTAGAAATCCCTTCGTCCCAAACGATATTTATGGACTGTAACAGCTCTAATATTTGTGAAATTGAAATCTTCAACAAAGTCCAAACAGATGCTAATAAATAAAATCAACTTCCAGAATCAACTTCTTTTTAACTATATATGTATCAGCGTGCCTGGGAGGGGAATTAAGAAAGAGCCACGTCTTTTACTATTTGTGCCAATCAACAAGAGCCTGGGCTTTGTGTGATCAAAGGAAACAGCAAAACAAGCAGCAGTAAAGAATATATAACTTAAACGAGCTGAAGTTATTAGACACAAAAATATTTTCAGAATGGTAGGGGTAGCATTTATAGAAGAGAAAATAGATTAAAGTGGTTTGGACACGTCTATCGTAGATTGACGGATGCGGTAGTTAGGAGAAGTGATAAGGTTACAGTTGAGCATAACACTGAGAGGAGGGGGTACACCAAATTTGGCATTAGAGGCGGCAGTTCCATATTTACTATGTATTCACAGCATAGTTAAACAGTTTCTAACTATGATATACTGATAAAGTGTTATTCACATAGTTGGTGGTTTGTTCACAGAGAGAGAAAGAAAGAGACATCGAACATATAAAGACACAGAAACACGGACAGAGAAGACGAACACGATAGGGAGAAAAGAGAAATAGAGAAAGACGACATAACTTGTTATGATCGCCAGATCAACCATTGCCGGAGCTATTGTCAATGGTCGCAGAAGCAAGGAAGGCGTTAGGCCTTCGAAGTTTTGTCAGTCAGCAAGGGCTTCTATCGATATGTGCCAAGGAATGTATGTGAATTTATATTTCATATTACATTTTTTTCCAAACCTTTAGGAGATATTGATACACATCCCCAAAAAATATTTTGAAATTGACAGAAAGTCACCCCGTTGTGTCTCCATGTGTGTCCCCAACTTATCACCCCGTGTCTTAGGCGTGTACGAACATAGAAAACATTAAAATCTAATGGACATGCCACGTGGCTTCTTGTACGTATTTGGCATGTCTGACATGGGTATGGTAACCTCCAAGGTGTAGGAGCCACAGAGCTTATCTCTTATCTCCTTTTTTCTTCAGCATGTTCCTTTTGGTTGGAGCAGGGAAGGGTTGGATAGAGTATGTCTAATGTCTGATCATGCAGATTGGAGCTCAGCCAGATACAATGACGTCGATGAGTTACTTGGGGGGAATTTGTTTTAAGTACATCTACATCATGTTCTCAGTTCTCTATCCTCACCAATGGGGTCCCTATTCAAAAAAAAAAAAGCAAAAAAAAAAAAAAAAAATTCATCAACTCCTCATTGGATTTTTTCATAGCTCAACGCATAATGAACGACATTCTCCTCATTTATTCTTTTTCGTTTTCTTTTTCATCAATCATCAGCTCCCCATTGGGTTTCCTTCATAGCTCAATGCATAATGAACAACATTCTGCCGCACTTACTCTTTTCCGTTTTCTTTTTCATCTTCTGCCTTCAATTTTTTTCCTAGTGCTGATATCGGTATTTAGCTGACCATTGGATGATGCAGCAGTTGGAGTGACTTTATGAGCATGACGAGATATTTGTCACTCTCAGGTGTTCCTAATGCAGGTGAGACCATCGTCTTTTGCAGGGCTGAGTGAAAACAATGGTGGCATCTTTAATGATCCTCTTATTCTTCAAAGGCAATGCCAGATTAGCTGATGGGTAATCTACTCTGCTCTGCTCTTGTAAGGTAGGTTTGGGAGAGGCTGAATCCTGCCTCAAACAAGGTTTGCAAGGTTGAGCCAGCAATACTACCTCTAATGCCTCTTCACTCCATCTATGTTTACCCAAACCTCCTCCTCCTAGCTCCCAGCATTAATACAGCATAAAGTCGAAGTTTACCACAACTCTTATCAATCATGTCCTGAGACGTCTTCTGTATGCTGACAATACCTCCAAAGAAATCCACTAACTACGTATCATACCATCTTTAACATAACCACCTTTCTCCAAAACAGGGGTTTAAATCGTTATATCTAGAAACACAATGGTTCTGCTGATACAGCCATATTTCGATGACAAATTTTTCAAAAGAGATTAATTGAAATCCAACGCGTTAATAAAGACACACACCAAGTGATATGCAAATTCTCCACCACCAAGTGAGGACGCACCCACCCAGTAATATGCAAATTCTCCACCAAGGCCTCCCATGGAAAGTCCCTCGCAATTTCTCTGTATCTTCGCCGCCAATAAGGATAAGGAGAAGTTTCTGCTAAATTAGATATACCTAGTCCAGGAAGATGTGAGGTTTTAAGTATTCAAGGATCACTTTCCCTTTTCTATGTATTCTTACTCTCCTCGACACTTTTTCTATTTATATTTTATAGTTCTTTCATATATACAAAGAAATACCGCTTCATAAGCTAGAGGCTTAAAGCTGCACTTATTGGCATTTTAATCATAAAAGCCTGCAAATCAAAATGGCGTGTTTGTTTCAGGGCTTATAAGCCTGACCAAAAATACATAAGTATTTCTTTGGCCAGCCAATAAAACCATTGAAAAAAGCCCGTGTAAATGCCTCAAACAAAACATGGGTTCTGTTTTTTTTTGGCCGATTTAGCCACAGAGCAAAAGCCATAGTTAAGCCTTGAGCGTATCTGGAATAACCCTAACTACACTAACATCAATCAGGTAGTTGAATCAGGCTTCCTCAGGAGTACTAGGCTACTAGCTAGCTTACTCGTATTTCTAAAGGAGGAAAGGACAAAAGACAACAACAATAAGTAGTTATTTCTTGCTCGTCATCTTCTTCTTTAGCGCAACAATTTACAAAGTTCTATTTTGATTCCTCAAAAACAGAACTTAAGCATTGGTGATTGATCTTTCTCTCCATCGGGCCCATATGGTGATAAGTGCGAAAACACCGAATAATAGAGTTCCTCAAAACTCATCCACAAGGACCATAACAAATCACAAAGGAGTGTTTGACGCCCATTGACCATTTAGAAGCAATAATAAATTCCAACCATGAAAACAAGATCTAACCAAAACAACTATAGTAAAAAGTACTGACCTGAAAGGAAAGCTAATGGGACAACTAATTTATAAAAGGAATACCTCTTTCAAAATTAAAATGAAATCCAATGCACTAAGAACTCCAACAAACTGAGCCTTGCAAAAATCCCAAAGTGGAGCCACAGGAATTCCCTGAAAATAATTAATCTCATGATTTTATCCAGGCTATTAACTCACAAATATTAATACCAACAGAAATTCTAACGCTTGAAAACAAAAGGAACACGAGGAATGGTGGCATAAGGACCCAAGGGAATGATAACGCCAAGTGAACAAAGTAAATCCAACAAACTGTTGAAAAAGGCAAATAACCTCAACAATGGACTACAAAACCAGTAAAATCAATGCCAAAGAAGACAGCTGCAAAAGTGAGGGAATAAATCATCTCAAACAATAAATAATCTGTTTATCGACATCCATACATAGCGGTTTTCATAATTGATCTTAAACACTCACACATAGGACTAAAAGCTCTATTTGAACACTGCATATTTTTGAATTGAACACTTAAGAAATACCTTACCTGACAAAAGCAAAGTAATTAAACAGGAAAATAAGATTGCCACATACCTGCTCATAAAGAATATGGAATGCTTGCTTCACTGGTAAATTCACATCCAAGGCAACAACCTGCAATGTTAGATGCATTACAGGAAAGTCATAAAAACCCAAATCAATCAAATGAACCAACAATTACTGAAAGATATCCTGTATGCATGCATCCAAACCTTGCCAGATTCAGGAAGTAACTCGTACGCAGTATGAGTTTTCAGGAATACAGATATACGGTGCCGAGAAATGTTTATATCAGCCTCAGATATCCTTGGCACTGATTCCTGCAAGACACCAATACTCAAATCAACTTGCCTTTTTCGGCATTGCGCGAAGTGAATTTTACAATGATATATCCTTGTTTGTCAACCTTTTATTGCTATAGGAAAACCCATTCGCTATAAGGTGCCATGCTAGGTTTCTTAAAGAGCTGGAGGAAGCAAATTAACTTTTTCTTCATGAAGTTAGGAGATTAACTTCCTTTCTTCATTAGTACCAAGTTCTAGAAGACCTACGCAGGTACTCATGCCTCATTCATCATTTCAGCTTAACTTTAGACACCATAAAGGTAGCTGTAGAGGCCAGGTTGAGTTCAGCGAGCATGGTGAATATGTCTACAGAACACATTTCTGGACAAGATGTTTACGGATTGGGTCTTTCTTTTGACTTTCTGTCTTCTTCATTCGCATGACTCTGTGCTGTATTATGTAAATCTCCATGCGAAACACACAGGCTAACACCCCCCATCGCCCCAACCCCCCCCCCCCCACACTCACACACAAAATAAAAAAAGCATCTAATAAAAAGATGAATAAACAAATAGGTGGTTCATGGTTGATATTACAAACTGTTCTTACCAAACGAAGAAACATGTCGTTATCCACCTCCATATTACTTCTACCAGGCGTCTCTGGATTATAAATGCCAGGGATCTCATCATTTTCTGCAGCTAAGTAGACAGTATTCACCACCCCATAGTTTCCAGTTACAAATGGTTGGCGCTCATCATGCCGCCATTCTCCATCCACAAAAAACTTGAACTGTGCCATGCAAATAAAAAAAAATTTAATTCCACAGCAAGTAAACTCAGGCAATAGAAAAGGTAATTAGAAATGAGTATAAAGGGAAAACCACCCAAAGAGACAAGGAAAGGCTAAAAATGTAAACTGGCAAAAACCACAGGGCTTTACAAGCTTTTATACTCGAGAATGAAGTAAATGAATTCCTCCAAAACAAGCTACTAAAAACGGTTTTCCTATAAATCACCCCAACATTTGAATTTGTTCTCAAAAACACTTTTCTCTCCGTCCACTTAATTTGAAAAACTGAACAAACTCCACCACAACAAAGAACACACAATCTCCTATTGCAGCCAAAGCCCCTAAATGGCTAAATTCATACAAGCATCAAGATACAAGACGACAGAACCGCCCAATCTTTGTCAAGTGGTTGAATAATATGTACCACAAAGAAAAGAATTAGACAATTCAACCATGAGATATATTTGCGTCAGGCTCAAAGTCAAGAGGTACACTTCTTGAACAGTTGATGTACATAAACTCATCTCTTGGACACAAGTGCGTGAAATTCTGGATCAGCTTAGTGATTGTGCGCAACACATCTCAAATACAAACAGTTGACTACACGGTTTCAATTATTTGTCCATATTATTTCTACTGTACTCTTTGCGAGGATGTCAATGTTGGAAATAGGATATGCGTGGTAACTTCCTTCATCCTCTACAATCTTCATGTAACAAAGAAACATGGAAGTCTCGTCGATGTTCGTGTATCGGAAATGAGTTCGGCACCTCTTCGATCCCTTTAAATGGATTGGAGAGAACACCCTCTCCAATCCTGGCTTGGAAAAAACTTTTTCAATCACACTTCAATGATTGGGACCGTTCATAATTTTTAAAAACCTGAGAGCATCAAGTATGCCAAAAATCAGTTGATCAATTATCTTTTGATATGATTTCGAAACAGATTTATATTGCAAAAAATTTAGAAAGGGGTTTTGTCCAGTGTTGTAATCATATATTTTGCAAGATAACGTGTTCCAAATGTGTTCCAACATCATATCTAATGATGTCCAATAAATTTGATTTTTGACATACTTCATGTTCTCAACAAGCAAAACAAAATGAACTGTTTCGATCATTGACGTGAGATCGTAAGAAATTTTTACGGGCCAGCGTTTTCTCTCCAACGATTGGAGAGTTTTCTCTCCAATGATTGGAGAGGAGCCAGGCTCATTGGAAACACAACATAGCAGTTGCTAAGCATATTTGACATGTACAACAGCTAAATTATTCTGTACAGGTAACACAAATATCTTTAAACGGATGCCAAAAAAAATTGGATCCCAAAGGGGCATTCACCGAACAATTTCCCAATACCCTATCCAAATCGATAATTATTGGAGAAACCAAAACATTAAGCTACTTTGAACTAATAACCTTTCAGAGGTTTCTTCTTGTCTCAGTCATGGAGTCTTGATCATTTGGCAGGCCTATTCAAAGAAATTATGTTACTTGTACCTATCAGCCAAAAAAAACAGAGACTTATATTGCTGGTGTCGAAGCATTCTTAGCTATTATTTGACCTGGTTGATTTTTTCGATAAACGCAAAACATACCCTCAGCAAAAAAAAGAGAGAGAGAGAGAGAGACTTATATTGCTGGTGTCAAAGCATTCTTAGCTCTTATTCAACCTGGTTAATTTTTTCGACAAACGCAAAACATACCCTGCTTTATCTTTTGTTTTCACCAAATCAGCAATCAACCTCAGTACAACAAGCTCACACTACGACAAACGCAAAACATACCCTGCTTTATCTTTTGTTTTCACCAAATCAGCAATGAACCTCAGTACAACAAGCTCACACTACATGACCTACGAATAAGATTCCCCCCGACAATTTCCATCCCCATGTATCAACTTGTAAAGGTGCATGCTAGTTTCTTTGGATATATTTCAGTGGTGCATGTCCAATGACTTTTGGAGATGTGGATTTCTTGCTATCTCTCATTGTTGTTTCTGACCATGATCAATTGTGAGTTCATGTCCATCATACAAAAATAAACCTTACTGCGAAGTTTAAATTAGTAAATGTTCATAATTTAGTACTTGCGTAAATATCAAGCACTTACGTATATCTTAACTAGTTCGGACAATGCATGAAAGGACGTCTAACCAACACAGTAGACACAATCATATGACTTTTTCTCCAATGAATCACCAACATAGATTGTAGACACATTTCCCAGCAAAAGGTGCTGACACGAAGTCATAACACGCACATGACCATCCAAGATTAATACAATTCCTACCAAAAAAGTAAGTTTTTCCCATGATTGACACACAACATGTCTGAAGAAGAACTATCAAGACTACGTACAATTATAATGATCCTAGCCATAACTCCTTGTAACATCTTTAGTTTATAGAACTATTGGTGATCTAACATTGTATCAAAGCTTTTGTTTTAAAGAGGTCTTGGATTCAAGCCTCTCTACAAGCACTTGTTCTCCGTTGTTCTCCACTAGCATTCTTCATCTTTGTATGTATAGATGTTTGCATCTACACACGCAAGACGAGATTCCATACAAAAGTAAACAAACACCTAAATCATCGCAGACCATGAAACATAGGACCACGACAAACCCCTTATTTATTTTACCATAAAAACTATAATTACTTGGCTGAATGCATTAGAGGAGTTCTAATAGATAAAGAGAATTCATCAATAAATCCAACACAAGGCAATGATTCTTTTTCAAAATGAAACAGCAATAAAGTAGTCATGTTTCTGAGAAACAAGAGCAAGTGAAGGCACCAAGTCAAAACAATCAAACATACTTGAGTCATGCAACATACCTGATGACCCACCATAAAGCCTATATACGATTACGGTTATCAAAGCCATACATATGGCTATATGCTTATAAAAGCAAAGAAGCAACTATAATTGTAACATCATGATCATCGCATACTAACCTGGTGATATCCGGGTGATAAGCTGTAGATAACCTGAAACACAGATGGCAAGCCCTCCATCGGAGACATCGGTATATGGTCCGTCCACCTGCGGATTCAAAGAAAACAATACCCATGCACGAATTTCATCAACTAAACAAAAGCTTTAACTCAAAACTAAGAAGATCAAAGCATGAAAAAAGTAGTACCAACATCGTAATGGAATCATTAAACTCACTCACCTGGTGAAGGTGCCACTAAGAAACACCCTTCTGCCCCCATAAGGCCACACAAATCGCATGGGTATCAATACAGGACCTGATACCCCGCTGTTAACATGCCCAGTATCTGAACCAGAACTAAACATCTCCTCCGAAACTGATTTCCTATCCCCCCCAGAACCAATCAAACAACTCTCCTACTCCACTTTTGTAAATTACAAACCAACAATAAGCATCAAAAGCAACGACCGACGCCAAATGACAGTCGAAAACCACAGTTTTGGGATCCTCCACCGCAGAGGACCCCTTAAGAGTTACACATTCGAAGCCACCAAATCAGAACCACACACGCTGCGAAATCACAGAAATTCAACTCTTCTCAAGCCCTCCAAGACCCACAAATTCCAATACCTAAAATTCTAGAAAGAAAAAGCAAAATAACAACCTTGTCTGTGCCGTGCTTAGAGTCTTAATCTTTTTTACAGTCGGTCCCAAGCCCGGATAAAGGAAGAGGGCTGTGTTGGCGTAGCTGACAGCCAGCAGCCAGTACGTAAAAGCCCCGCTAGATCTCCTTGACAAAAACAACACCAATTCTCAGACGAAACAATACCCTCGAAAGCTTCAAACCGTCAATCTTAACTATTTCTGCTCAAAGAAAACCGCTCGAATCGGCACCGATAAATAGTAAATTATGATCGAAACCGCGCGGTTCGAGTGCTGATCCAAACCGAGGCGGGGAATTAACGCGTAAATCCAATCGGAAGCCCTAAAATTGGGCGCCTTTAGGGGAAAACAAGGGGTAATGGAAATGGTACCGGCGAAATCCACGGGAAAAAATTGGCCGGCCGGGCGACAGAAGTGGCGGGGGGAAAACCCTAATTCCGGGGAGAAATCTGAGGGAGCGTCGGCATTGTTGGATCTTCGAAATCTCTGGTGCGATGTCGCGAGTGAGAGAGAATCTTCTCTGGGGAAAAGGAAGAAGAAGTAGAAGCAAACGAGACGAATAATTATTATATTAATAATAATAGTATTAATAATGAGTACACATTAATAATTGCCTGAAAATATACTCCAAGGGTTCATTACATGTTGCCTACTTAAACTATCAGACTTTTCCAAATTACACCCTAAAGTAAAAACTTTTATGCTTGACCGACTTAAACTATTTATACCTTTGGATCAATTTGGTTTGGACTTTGAGGGAGATTTTTGGGTAATGAGTGGAGACAGAGATAAAGAGAGAAATAAGAGTAACAATTGAACAAAAAAATTATTGGAAACTATGCACAGAGGGAGGGGTTGGTTCTACGAGGATTGGTATGGATAAGAGTGTTGAAACACCAAGTAGCAATGCTCCAAGACCACTCAATAATTATTCTTATAATTTGGTGTGAAGATTAACAATTAAATGTGTGCTGAAGTTGTTTCGTTCCTCTACCCTCTGCAGGTGTCAAACGAGTCGGGCCAATACAAGCACGGCTTGGCTTGGGCACAGCATGACACGATACGACACTATTTTTACAACGACCCATGTTGAGCCGTTATTTTGGGACACGTGGCATGGGCACAGAAAAGCCCAAGTGCGGCACATGAGTAAAAATTAAAAAATGAAAAATAATTAATTACAAAGTAGATGTACACAAGATACACTTTTTGTTTCATAATTAATGAATCACAATATCCATGGTTACGAATAGAAAAGTATTATATTAATTAAGGTTTAAGAATTGTAAATGATTGATAGTAATGCAACTTTTACCTATTTACCTTCATTGTATATTGGTATTACAAAATTACTATTCTCAATAAAATGTTTGTGCTTTAATTACTATTTGATATTGTTTTCTGTCAATTAAAAAGAAAATAATATTTTCAGCTATTTTTTAAGAGAATTTTTTTCATCTTTACAATGCCCGATAAAAAAAGTCCAATAGGGGGCACGTAAACGGGCACGGAGTTAGACGTGCTCATGGGCCAGGCCAGATTGAGCATATTTCTCGAATGGGGCAGCATGGTACGGCCAATACATGGGTCGGGCTAGGCACAAAACAAAACATGTTTGGCACGGAACTGAATGGGTTGAGCTAGCATGACACGGCTCATTCGACTCCGCTCTACCTCTATTACGTTAAGTACAAATTTGGACTTGCATATATAACAATATAACCTCTTCTTGAACCTAAAAGATTTCACTATTATGTTAGCTTACACATTCCTCAACAAATTGTATCGTATGGGGTCTGTATAAGTAGTTTTGGGACACCACGTAACGATGCCCCAAGATCACCCAATAATTATTCTTATAATTTGGTGTGAAGATTAACCCTTAAATGTTGAAAGTTGTTTCATTCCTTTACCTTATGCGGGTGTCAAACGGGTCGGGCCGGTACAAGCAAGTATTGGCTCAGGCACAACACAATACGATACGACACGACACGATCTCTAGAACAAGTCATGCTTGGCCATTATTTTGGGACACATTGCATGGGCACGGAAAAGCACGGACACATTACGGCACAAGTAAAAATTCAAAGAATGTGTAATATTTAATTATGAAGTATATGTACACTAGATACACTATTATTTGTTCCATAATGGATAAGTCACAACATTCATGATTACGGATAAAGAAGTAATATATTGATGGTGGATAGATTACTGGGACTAGGGCTGTGCACGGTCTGAATCGGATTGGATTTCTATGAATCCAATTTTAATCCACGAGTCACAATTTTTTGAAAATGAAATTTATGTTTGGACCAAAAAGTTTCACGGTTCGGTCCCGATTTTGTCTACGAACCAAGAACTTCATCGCTTGTAAATACATAATTCTATGCTAAGAAAAATGTAAAAACGTATATATGCATGCATATATAACTTATTGTATGATAGTATGTATAATTTAACTGATTATAGGTTATTTTCAATAATTTATATTTATAGTATGTATAACCTATTTGACAATGCATCCATAATTAACTTATTATAACCTCTATATAAGTTATTTAAGTTATTGTCTTTTCACTTTACGAATCAGACAGGATAAATAGTTTTATATTGATATATACCATATTGTCAAATAGTTACAAATAATTTATAAAAACAGGTGTAAAATTATAATTATTTACTATATGTTAAATATATTATTATTTTTAATTTTTAAAATATTTCACGGTTTGGTTCGGATAATCCACAATTTTCAAATGAAAATCCAATCATAATGTGTATCCCATGGTTTTTTAATTTTCGAATTTGTGTTCGGATTATTAATCCACAAACAAAATTCGAAAGGTATAGATTGATTCAGTCTGGACCGATTTTACGGTTCACCGAATTTTTTGTGCAGGCCTAATTGGTACATTACATGACAGTGCCCCAAGACCACTCAATAATTACTCCCATAATTTGATGGTACAAGATCCAAAAATAGCTTTCAAACATTTTCTTGTCCAAATATCATGAGAATGTCATGAATGATATACGTAAACTCTCATATCGACCAAATCAAGGTACTAGTTTTTTGTTGTTTTTTGCTATTTACCATCTTGATTAATACGACTATACGCGTATAAAGAGGTGAAAATGTGAACAAAAGCAAAAGGTTTAGATAATTAAGGTGACAAAGTGTCAGTTTTGTAGTTCAGGGAGGAAATTTGAAAAATGTAATACTTTAGAGGGCAAGATGTAATTAAGCCTATACTAGTACTCCTATGCACGAACCTATGTTACACGTACACATCAGATTCCGCCTTTTCTTTTCTTTTGTTTTTTTCTTTTCCCTTTAGAAAGGGGGAGAGAGAGAAAGAGAATTGAATCCCACGGCTGTGGAGGAGGGGGTATGGGTGGTGGGACCGTTGGATCTGTAGAGTGAGACATGTGGGTCCCAGGGTTCATGCTTAAATGCTGTATCTATTGGGTGTACGTTATTCTATTCTTTGATGTGCATTAAGGTGTAGTTGTAGAGAGAGAAATCATTAAAGAAACGTAGAGGATGGGTTTGGGGGTGGTAGATCGGACGGTGGTGGAGGAGTGTGGTGGTGGGGGTATAGATGAGTACGGGCAATGATTGTTGGGTCAAGGAGAGAGAAAAAAGGGAGAGAGAGACGCCCTTTTGGGTTTAAGAAAACCTATAGTTACCGACGAGATTTCCGTCGAAATCATACCAACGGTCTCGTCCGGCCGTCTCCGGCCACCAGATGATTGATCTAAGCCGTCCAAAAATTTTATAAAAAAAATGAGGGGGCCTAGGCCGAAATAAATGGCATCCAATGTGTATAGGCTATTTGATCCAAATATCATATTTTTCATGTATATCAAACATTCTATTTTTCGTGTATATACATATATACACATGAAAAAATAGGATATTTGGATCAAGCACCTTACACACATCGGATGCCATTTATTCTTGCGTAGGCCTCCTCGTTTTTGTTTTAGAGTTTTTGGACGGTTCGGATTGGCCATCAGGTGGCCGGAAATGGCCCGGCGAGGCTATCGGTACGATTTTGATGGGAAACTCGTCGTCTGCCTGTTTTGTTCATTGTAGTTAGGTATAACCGAAAAGAAAATGATTTTTGCACTCTATTTTTTATGAATGCACTCTACAATTTATCTTTAAATGCTCTTTGAACATTATTATGTGTATTTTGAAGTAAAAACAGACATGTTTCAGAAAAGAATTTTTAAAACACAAGTGCAGAGCGAAACACTTTTTCCTTAATTCTTCCTTTGTCCCTAAAGATTGTTCATTTTCACCATCAGTTTTTTTTTATTTTAAAATTGTATATATTTCTCAATTCATATTATTTTAATGTGATTATAAAAACTCTATCTAATATAATCAATGTTGCATATGGAAATGCTACAAATTAGAAAACATGAATAAATTTATGGGTGTATGCCGTGAACGTGGATAATATTTGTAGGACGCAGGGAGTAGTTTTTTTTTTACATAACTTTCATGTATTTATGACATATTCAATATGCTTTTCGCATTTTTATTACTGTTTATGTTAAATTATTTTTCCTTCCAAAAAAGCAGTAGTAGTACT
>BPLS01000174.1:508791-520590 GCA_019656275.1 Rhododendron kiyosumense | reverse complement strand
GAGAGAGAGAGAGAGAGAGAGAGAGAGAGAGAGAGAGAGAGAGTCCTTTTAAGTACTATCTCCTTATCAACCAGGGTCTACTTCTATACAGTATTATCCATGGACCATGTATCTATAGGTTGGGTTTAGGGTTTGATTATAGTAATCCCCAAAAATTGAATTTAATTAAATCACATGAATTTCCTCAATTGGGGCCCCCAGAATCTGCCTCGTGTAGTGGGGCTATCATATTTATACTTGTGTGCATTGGCATGACATATGACATGACTATGGCTAATTTCATCATCTTCTTCTTTTTTTAGAAGAGAGAGAAAATATATATACATACATACAGTATAGAGGTGAAATTCGTAGAGATTGGAAAGAACACCAATTGCGAAAGCACTCTGTTGGGCCGCTTGGAGTCACTTTCGACGTAAATAAAATATGTGAGATACATATAGAAGTGTATGCAGATGTACAGTTTTGGGAGTCACTTTGACATAAATAAAATATGTAGGATGGATATGGAAGTGTATGCATGCGTATAATCTTACGAGCTTTACGTACAAATTTGTTTTTTAGGTATGCTTAAGCTTTTGGTGAAAATATTCACATGTATTTTCTGGTTTCATGTAATTTTCAAACCATGAAGCTTACTCATGTTAGTTTCCAGAAATATGAATTGTTTTTAAAAATGTGAACATCCAAATTTGCTACAAGAAGTTCAAAGTTACTGAGACGTAAGATTTGCAGTATTCTCATTCAGCATTTTGTTTTCAGTCGATCACCAATTTTATGTCAGCTGCTTTGTAGAAGTAAAATGATGGACTCTTGCATATAATCTTCAATGGTGAAGTCCACAATTTCGTACTCCAAAATATATATCTTTTTCTTGACGAATTTTCTTTATATCGTGTTTTTTTTTTCCTTGGCACATTATTTAGTAAAACCTACTTTTCTCATTTTCAACATTATTGTTTGATACTTTCGCACTTGTGTTAAACCATTGTGTTTTGATATGCTTGATAAGAAAATTTATTTTGGCCATTGTTTATCGATCCCTCGACAAAATAAATAGAAACATTCCTGATCGTTGAACAAAACTCAATGGCGAAGGCAAGAATAATGACATAGGTTGTTTGGATGTTGCCTTCTTAGAGTCATTTAGAGCATTTATTTTATCATGGCGAGTTGGGATTCTGACACTAAAAGTGTTTCCTATTTTGTTAAATCCAGAGGCTATTTGTCCCAGATTTATCTTAAATGCTTATCCCATAAGTGTTGGTAATCCTAACTTATTCGCGGCGATCATAGTAAACGCATGAATATACAACGTTTAATTGCAGTTGTCTGACATATAAAATGTACGTCGTCTATACTTGAGTAGTTTTTATTCGGGACGTTAACATTGAGTGCTCGAAAATATTTGTTGGTAGTAAAACGACGTTGTTATTACTCTATCATTGTTTCAACTTGTTCACGTTTCGCAATCCACATGCATTCACATAGTCATATATATATATATATATATATATAGTATATATTAACAAGTGAGACATTAATTGAAATAACAAATCAATAATCATAAATACCTATGCTTGTCAAATAAGTTATGCAATCCCCATCCATAATAAACGAAACCCACACAATGTCTCAAAGGATCTTGGCTAGAAGATGTCCAAATAATACATTTGAAATGGTAGATAATACTGTATTTTTTTTGATAACAGAACAGATAATACATTTGAAATGGTGGATAATACTGTATTTTTTTTGATAACAGAACAGATAATACTGTATGACAGTGGATTAAAAGGAGATGGGCTTTGGCCCAATTATGTTCAAAGTAGGTCTATAAAAGGAAGTGTGTCACTGGACTACCTCATTTTAAAACCCACAAGAGAAATAAGCTAATAAGCCCAATGATGAACAGCTAAAAGCTTTAGCCATAAAATTTTAAAAAATAGTATTTGCATAACATATTTATGTGTCAGTTGTGCAATGAAATACTTCTACGTAGACATGTTGTGGACAACATTTCGTGTCCATAGATTTTTTCTACGTTTTTTTACAGGGAAATTTATAGAAATGGTCTTCCTAATTTTACTTGAGTCTCATTTTTGTCCTATATGTTGGTATGAACTGCAATGTCTAAACTGCAATGAATCTAATTTTTTCTATCCAGTTTGGATGACAGAAGTTATTAATTGGACCAATTTAATATGAAAACTAAACTTGACGGTTAAAAGAGTTGTAATTGATATTTGGAGGATGAAAATGAGACTTGGATGAAATTAGGAGGACCATTTATATAAATTTATCCTGTTTATATCGGATTTTGATTTTCGCACTTCACTTTTTACTGATGACACTTCATTTTGTTTATGAAATTACTAGTAACTTTACGTTCAAAGTAAAACGCGCATCAATAAAAAGTGGAGCGCCAAAATTAGTTTCCTTTTATATCATTAGTTCTTTAACTATACACAAACACTTATACAGATTCACTTGTATCATATGTGAGATCTACACATACCGACACACTACACACCTCCGGTATGTGTGAAAGCTCACATGTGAAGTGTGTAAATTTGTTTAAGTGTTTGTTATTGTTCGAGCAAAATTGTTTTGATACTTGAAAGCTACGAAAGTCCTCTATAAGAGCTTAAAACTTGACTTGTTGCCGAGAGATAAATGAGCCGAGTTTTTGAATGTTGAGCTCGTCTTATTCACCATACACGATTCTAAAACTCGAGACCAATCCAAACGGGTTGAACTGAGCCGAGCATTTCTCCGAGTTCAAACCCACAGAAATTCCATTCCTTCCATACACTCTTCCTTTTGCCATCCCTATTCGGAATAGCACTACGCGTGTTCGCTCCGTCACTCTGTGACTGTAAAATCGCCATACCAGAGGAAGCGCCAAGAAAGAAGGAAAAGGAGAAAGTTTCCCTTCTTCCATGGCGTGTGTAATCTCCTTCACTATTCCAATGCACCTTCCTGCTTCCCAAACCCTAGACAAGGTAACTTCAACTCCTCTTTTTTCCCCCTCGTTGAATTGCCGAGAAATTCCAACCAAGAAATTTGTCTGTTACCTGACACAAATGATGCTTTACGATGGTAAATTACTACCAGTAGTATTGATTTCATTTGATATGTTTATTTTGTGGTTCGTGCTCTCCTGTGCAGTTGGGTTAATACCACTGGTCTTTCTCCTTATAAATCAAACCCTATAATTTTGAAGTTCTGTTTCATTTTCTGTTTGCACTGCAATTAGCCCTGCCACAAAGGAAATTTTACGTACGGTGGGAAATCGAGAGCATTTAATATACTCCAACTCTTTCACTTTGCTTTCTATGGAGAAGGATTCGATTTCTGAATTGAGTTGGGCCTGGGGAGTGCTTGGAGGAAAGCCCTGGCTTTGTTCTGCAATCTTTACGGATTAGGCGAATTTGGTAATTTGAAATTTCCTTGGCTATCGTTGTGAATAGAGAAAGTGTAAAATGCTGGTTTGAGAGGGATAGATTGGATTCAAAATGCGCTACGTGCTATGTCCTTGGGTTTGATTTGAAGTATCGGTGATATACTGATATGTATTGATATCGGTAGGTATCGAGTCCCTAATACGGACGATATCGCGGTGTGAAGGAAAATCGCATACCTATCTGGTCATATGCAACAGTATCGGCTGATACGTACAGGTGGTATCGGTCTGTTATGGGTAGATATGGTCAACATTACAGCCGATAGGTAACAGTGGTATCGGTGATATGTTGTGCGAAATTTTAGAAAATTCACACCTCCGGTCTACAACTGATAAGCCCCAAAACCGCGAGATCGCAACCGATACCATTATGGAGACCGATACCCATATTTCAAACTATTCACAACTCAGGGTTAATAGGCCTAGTTTTTCACTTTTAACCTCTGAAGTTCAGAGTCTTGAATCCCATTAGCCTTTACGTTGGTAAACGTCTGGATTTAATCCGGGCATTTGAGACTTTGAGTTTTGAAATATGACGTTTGTAAGTTCGAGGGCTGTCCGATGTTGGAGAAGTGCGTGGAGAGTCTTCTAAAAGGCTTGGTATGAATGATAACAAGAAAATAGTTTCTTTTGTTGAAATTGCAAATCACAGAAAAATGACCTAGGGTCAGAGCCTTTAGCTCTGGGGTTCAGTGAACTGGCTGCATAAGTGGATCATAACTTAGCAGTGCTGAACAAGCAGCATATTTGCAATGTACTCCATCGGATCTTGAATTCGATCATTTCATAAATGTTAAGTAGGACAACAAAAAATACCCTGATGGACTGGGCATTTACAGATTTACTGGTATAAAACCACAATTTGCTTTTAAGTAGCCTTTTCTTACAAATATTTGACCGGTTAGTTCATCTCAGTAGCCTTTTCAGCGTCCATCAGGTTTAATTTATTGATTGCTAGTTAATACCATTTTCAGATTGTTCATGTCCAACTGTGATGATCAATGGGGAAAAAAGAGATCGGAAAGAGAATTCCACATTCTTATTGACTTCGTAGAGGTTTCTTTGTGTTTTTAGGAAGGGTCTTGTGAACCACCACCCGCTAGGCGGTGAATAATATGCAACTAAGGCCAAACTAGTTTGAATTTCAATACACATCCCATAGATATCAATATCTTTTCATAGATATCAATACACTTATCCAATATCGATGCACTGCTATGGTTAGCATTTTCGTTTTAGGAATACCATTTAGAGCATCTCCAACCAAGAAGTCAAATTTGACATGGCATGCCAAGTGGATGAATTGACATTGGAACCAACTCCAATCAAGATGTCAATTGCTCAGGTGTTATTTAACATCTCCTTTCTCATGTCAAATTTGACGTGTGATGTCAAATGTTTTCTTTGATCACTTTACTGTTTTCTTTGATCACTTTACTCCCCAAAACTTAAAATGAAAGTGAAAACCTACTTAAATATGAAATTAGACATATTGGTTGGAGTTGGTAGTTTAGAGATGCCGAATTCTAACATGTCCAATTGCCACATAAGCCTTGGAAAAATTTTGACATCCCCACATTTGAAGTCAAGGTTGGAGTCCATTTATTTTTAAGGCAGTTGGGTTTGTCTGTTTATGACAAATGTTTGACTTGAGAATGTTTTGGCATCAACGGATTCCATTTTATGTGAGCTACATAAGTGATTGTTCAGAGATACACATTACTAAACTATGCACTATGGTTGGTATGACTATGGCCATGGGTGTCGATCTAGATTTGAGTTTGTGTACTGAATTAATTATGAGTCATGGATATGGATACGGCCATACAGGACACAAGTGTGAAGTGAT
The DNA here is from genome assembly GCA_019656275.1 of Rhododendron kiyosumense. Classification (NCBI taxonomy): domain Eukaryota; kingdom Viridiplantae; phylum Streptophyta; class Magnoliopsida; order Ericales; family Ericaceae; genus Rhododendron; species Rhododendron kiyosumense. Next base: position 515,275 of record BPLS01000174.1, on the reverse strand, counting down.
GTGTTCGTAAAAATATCAGGTGTATATATCATTGTGTAAAACACAAGTTTGAGAATGGTGAGAAATTAATTTAGGATTTAGGCGTTGTTGTATGATCCAATGGCCAATCAATTAATTATGGTACACATGGATACACAGACACTACTACACGATAGGGATTCATCCTTTCGAGAAATACTGAATATTACTTCAATCTCCATAGAGAAGCAATGATGGTTTTCTGTGCGTTTGCTTTGTCCTGTTAATGGAATGTCAAGGATACCCCTCATGAAGTCAGTGATGCTGGGATGTAATTAAAGAGGTTGTTACAGTAGATTCATGGTTCACTTACCCTAGGGGTGGCAAATTGAACCCAAATCCATTAATCATCCCAAACCCATTCACTAACAAATTGACCCAACCCAACCCATTTGTTAGCTGGGTTAGAATGAGCCCAAACCCATCTAACCCATTTATTAGTGGGTCTCAATTGTGCCAAGTTAAATGACCCAACAAGTCATAAACTAACCCACCTCATAAAAAAGAAAAAGGATGACAGAGAACTCCTCGTCATCTCTCGATCTCCCCTCTCTCACCATTAAATGAGGTTTTCTCAGCAACTTAATTGAAGCCGCGGCGCTTTTGTTCAATTTTTTTTTTCCGTAAAACGGCTGGCTCTCAGTTTTGATTCTTTTGAATAGTCCAAAGTGAATTCTAAAGATGTTCATGTCTTCATAATTTAGCAGGAAAATTACTGTTGATGTCATTAAACTATTGTAGAAAGATAAATGATAATTTAATTTCGTAATTTAACTGAAACTAAAAAATTTGCAGAAAACAATTATATACATCTCTCAACAAATTGAACCCAAAAACAGAAATTTACGGGCTAGTTTTGATTATGATCGAATGGAAATTTACAATTTCAAACAAAACAGATATATACATCTTGCAACAATTTATTACATATAAAACCCTAGAACTTTATTCAAGTCCCAAAATTTTCTCCGAAATGGGTTTAGAGAAAGAAAATTCAATTTATGAATGGAAAGCTTAGATTTCAGTAGATATGCTGCGATTCGGTTGGCAGCACCTTCCCATCGGCGACAATTTCATTTTTAGCAGATATTTATGAGATGGAAAAAGGGATATTTGGTTGCCAACTAGGGACTCTAATTGATAATTTTAGTTTACATGGGTAATTTGGTCATTTAAATGAACAGGTGTAACATGGTCATTTTAGTGTACATGGGTAGTTAAGTCATTTTAGATTTTAATAAACATGTAACTGGGTTAATGGGCGGGTCGGGTTTGATGTTAAATAAATGGGTCGGGTTGGGTATGGGTAATTAGGCTCATAACTAATTGGGTTTTAAATGGGTCATGACCCATTAAAGACCCAACTCACTTACAACTTACTCAACTTACTCACTTATATGGTCGGTGTTGCTGTATCTCCTTAATGCCCTCGTGCAACTTATGAAGATGACCAATTTGTTTATGTGCTATTTTTGGCTTGAACCTCTGCATATATTTTCAGTTGGAGTGTACTTGATGTTTAGTGGGATTGCCTTCAGGAAACGCGTCGAAGATTGGCTCTTGGAAGGCTATCAAGACAAGCAACCGGCAGAACAGGTATTTTTTTCAGGCCTAATATTACTAAGGTTAACCCTCAAATTGGGACCTAAATAGACAAATGGTCTGCATATTCTGAAATATGGTGTGAAAAGACAATTTTGTCTTTCTTGGTTTGGGAAATTCTAGATTCAAATTCATGTTAAGGTACTCTGGAAGTGGAGATGAAAATTTGAACAGTGTTTTCTGGACAATAACTTAGAAGTTCAGTTTTTTTTTGTTTTGTTTTGTTTTGGTGAGAAACTAATTCCTACAGAGCAAATAATAAAGGCTAGACACCTTAACATTCCTAAATGGAGTAACTTTAATTTTAACATCATGGCTGGTAAGCTTTATGATTGGGTCAGGGGATCTATGGAGCCCTCTAAATGGTAAAAGCTCTAGGATGGCTTATTCTCGTAGGATACGTAATGGTAGCCAAAACTAGCTTCTTGATAACAGAAGTTATAGTTATTGTCCAAAAGCAGAGGTTTGCTATAGATGTTTTGCTTGTTCACCCGAAAAAAGTTTAAAGTTTGGTGAGACAAGAAAGAATGAAACGTTTAAACACATGATAATTTTAGGTTAGTGGTTACCAACTCCCTAAGGCTGCCCTAACTTTTTTCTTCTTTTTGATCATCTTTGTGGTGGATTTTTTTCTTAAACACAAAGTGCATCTAAATCATAGAAATTGTGATACAGATCGTATTTGTGTTTTGCTACATGAATGAGGCAAGGATGCAGATAATAAGTTTGAGCTCATCAACTAATTAAATCCTCATGGATTTGGAAACAAGTTAAAACAATTTAGATGTAAAAAGATTGAAGCAATAAAGGACCCCATTTGGAGAGCTCGTGAATGTGATCATTGCGATTTTTCTTGCTTCACTGGATTTTTTGTGATGGCCCATTGATGGTAAAATTTTTTCGGCATGACTGCAATTAAACACAATAATGATGAATGCAAATCATTTTCCTCCTTTAAATTTTACTAGTGACATTGCTTTGAATTACCACTTAAATCCATTTTTTTTTATGTCGTGTAAGAAATGGCATAGATATTTTGTATGCTATGATAAGTGCAGTTGATAGGCTTCAACATTGATGCCCGTTCTTACCAAACCGAATAATTGTATAATATTTGCAGCAATCGCACTTGTTGCTCCGCAATGCATGTCTTTGGTAGATAGGAGCTGTAATTGCCATAAAATGAATATCAGCGGACATGTTTGTGGATCTGGTTCTCATCCTTTTAATGTAAGTTCTAGTTCTCCTGCTATAATCTCAGGTTTTTGGGTGGGACCAGATATCGAAGATGGATGGGGTTTTGTAGAGGCGTTTATAAACCAAATATTTTGATTCTTGTTCGTGTCTGAATTGCTTTCACTTGGCTTCCTCCCATTGAGGGTTAACCTTAATAGATCAGCATTATACACATCTGTAAATTGAGTTTGGGAAATGCTTGATAGTCATCTTAAGAAAGTCTTGGGTGCGCCTGGAAAGCATTTATGAGATGCTTTGGAAACGTTTTCAAATCGCGCTGCCGCAAGTTGTAGATTATGCTTCCTATATTCAACTCTGGCGATTGTTGAAACTAGGAAGGTTGAAGACGACATCGGTTCTAGTTTGAGAAAAGAGTCCAGTGAAGTTCTGTTTACAGGAAAAGTGTGTCTGGAATACTTGTATATTTTGGGGATTATAGCGCTCACCGGAGCTTAGTTGATCTTGGGCAACAATATGGTCAACCTCAGTTGAGCTTGTGTTTCTAACAAATAGACAGAAGAGTACCTTTCTGAGATACCCGTTTAAGCAATGTAGGCTGGGAGATTATGCATCCAATGATGGTGCAACCCTTTTATGTTTTATCAACTTGCAGAGGACCAGTCGGCACTAAGGTTTTTTTAGGTTTCCGGCCAAACATGAGAACAATGCCCCAATTTTTTTTGGATAGTTGGGGCCTTTCGCCTCAAGCCTGTCTTGAGGTGCATCTACAGATTCCCGTGCTTGGTGTCCCGTATTGCAGGGTCTGGCTAGACCCCTTTTATTCAGCTCTCCAACAGGTATGAGCTCCTTTGTTGCTCAAGGGAGAACCATTTGAATCAAGTATTTGAGTGAATACATTGACCTTCAAACAACAACTATTAATTACTGAGTTAGCACGCGATGGTCAGCCCCTCTTACCTATTCTAATTTCGTTAGCAAAAAATAGGTGGTCCAGCTAGGTCTGAGGTGGTCTTCCTCTAGAATTCAGTAGAGGCCTGGACCTTGGACAATTAGACTTCCATATTAGCATTACATTGTGGGTGTTTTGAGCAGAAGCAGAAAAAGAGTAAAACAGAGCTTCTCAGGAATAATTTTTTCAGTCTTTTCTATTTATTTTGGGCTCATAAGCAGAAACTACAACGTTGCCAAGTAGACTAAGCACAAGTTTTGAGAAAACTATTAGATTCCGGCTACACGGAGTATGGGTTGTCATATTCACCTAACAAAAATATATCATCATGTCCACGAGTAAAATTTGTCTCTACGTGATTTGTTGAGACCACCACATAGACAATGTCACATGGTACTGAGGACTATTGAACAAGTACCCGAACTTTTGATATGGTGGGCTGTTAAGCCACACCATATTCTGAAATTCGATTTATGTCTTGTTTTCTCCTTATAGCTTAAATGCATAGCTGCTTCTATGTTTTCTGAAAACTGTCCCATTTCATTTGCCCATTGATCTGTTTCACCCACTCCTTGAGAGAGTAAAGTTCTTTTCTGTTTTCCTATTGTTTCTTCATTCACTGCTATTAGAGCTTCACGGTTTGGAAGAGTTCCGTGAGGTTTAAACCAGTGATATATCAAATAAGGGGTAGAGAAGTACTTCTGATCGTGAAATGATCGGTTGGAAGAAATCTAAAGATGAGCCCTCTTGGACATTTAAGGCATGACATATAAGTATTAACTAATGTTATTGAAGGCTCTTTCCTAGAAGTAGTTTAGAGCACAACCTGGATTAGTGTGAGTGCTAGGGTTTCCCTTCTAGTGTGTCTGTGTCCATAATTTTTTTTCATCTTTCTTTTCTTTTAGTGGTCTTGGGTGTAGGTTTAGGCAGGTTACTTCTGTTGGAATTTGCTAATGTGCCGTAAAGATGTGAAAAGGGATCATGGTGCTATCCAAGTGGAGATTTGGTGATCAGAAACTGACCAGTAAAGTATGTCATCATGTCCAGCAGTAAAGTTTGTCTCGGCGTGATTTACCGAGAGCACCACATAGGCAATGGCACATGCCACTGCAGAATTATTGAATAATTAGCCCCACTCTTTAGATGGTGGGCTATTAAGCCACGAGATATTCTGGAATTTGATCTGGGAAGTATAGCTGCTGCTATGTTGATTGAAATTATAAAGAGTAACAGCAACAATAACAGAACCTATCTAGTATCCAATCATTGGAAGTATAGGCGGAGGAGAATTAGAGACAAATATAATCTTTGGCAATATATCCACAAAGTGATGCTCTCAGGATATCACTTAAATGGTGGCTCTCCATATCTCCAAGAATTGAGGAGCTAAAGGGATATTTTGCTGTGAAACCATACCCCTAAATCAAAGTCGAGGCATCAACAAGGGCATACCTAGAGACCCAAATTAGTTTCTGTGCATACAACACTAAAATGCCACCTCATGTGGTTTTCCTATAAATCTGCAGTCATCGCCACAATAGGGCAATCATCAATTCAAAATTTTTAAAACTTACCATTTCATATGCCCTTTGTTTGCGAAATTCATCCTTTAGGTAAAAATGGATTTATCTCCTACTAATTGGTCTCCATTAGAAGGCGCAATCTAACCAAATAAAGTGTTGAAATGGAGAACTTTTATCTACAAGAAAAAGTGTTGAAATGGAGATCTAACAAAAAATGTTGGACAATGTTATATATATAATGATAGTTCATATTGAATTTTCAATTTTGAACGAGAAGTTAGATTTGAAAAGAAAATAATGAGGTTTAAAAACACACACATAAATTGACAATTGTTGTTTGCGTGTGTGTGAATGTAAATTAATCTTGGAGTCTTGAAATCTCTCTTGGAGATGCTCTAAGAGAAGTATGTGGTACACAAATCTAGACACAGATGTGTTCAGAGCCGTTTGATGTGTGTGGATTTTACATACATATTGTTAGATTTACGTGCATCAGACGCTATATACACAACTTTTTTGGGATTTGCATTTGAACATGTGTCTCCCAATCATTCCCTCGTTTGTCAAATGCGGAGAAGTGATAGAGCATCTCTAATGAACCCCTATAAAACAGTAAATAGTAGCTAGTGAATGTGCAAAAATTAACTCCAATGGACTAGATAAATTGGTCTATAAACTTATCACTCAATAACTAACCTTATAGATTTAGTCACCTATTTATGTACTCATTAAATTTTGTATGCTAAATTTCCAAATAAAAAATGTTAATTTGATTTTTTGGAATAAAATGAGGTTGCCGTTGCAACAAAATCTGTTTCCTTCTTCTACATCGAAACGAAGTAAACGTTAGGAGGGATTTTTCAAAATGAGGGATTGCTGCTCCTTGCTTGGGCTGAACTGTAGTGGCATTTGCAACCAAACGATATAGCTGTCCTTAATTTGAAGCTTCGACAGACAGAGTAAGTTGACCATTTGCAAATCCTACTGCCGTTTTAAGTTTCGAAATATGTCGTTGATGTTATTTCTTTTTTGGGTTTCATACAATAAGACTAACTAGTCCATCGGAGTGACCATCCACTCAACAAACTAATGACCACTTATCACTTCCTACTTTTATCAAAAACTACTCCTACTGTTAGCCACCAACTCTTTTACAACCACACACATTTACATACACAAATACACAAACTCTTTT
>BPLS01000174.1:497716-508781 GCA_019656275.1 Rhododendron kiyosumense | reverse complement strand
TGCATGAGAAGTGGGGTTCACACACATAGCGTATGCGTATGTGTGTGAACCCCACTTCTCATGCGAGAAGAGTTTGATGTGTGTGAACCCCACTTCTCATGCATGAGAAGTGGGGTTCACACACATAGCGTATGCGTATGTGTGTGAACCTCACTTCTCATGCGAGAAGAGTTTGATGTGTGGGGTTCACACACATAGCGTATGCGTATGCGTGTGAACCGCACTTCTCATGCGAGAAGAGTTTGTGTATTTGTGTGTGGTTATAAATTAATTGTTTAGCCATCTCACCAGAGATGCTATGAGGGGGGCTTAGAGCATTAGAGAATCTAAGCCCATGGACTACCCCGTGTACAGGCTGAGTACATAAAGGACTCTTTTTTTGGTTTGGACTTTGTTTCCAAATGTAGAATCAAATAAGGGCTGTTTCAGTGGCCCATTGGCATTACAGGAACGCCCACGAGAAAGGGTCTTCCCTTGAATAATGTATCTCTCCCTCGGTTTCATTTTAGTGGTTCGATTACGGTACTCATGTCTTTTACTATATAGTTACTTAAAAAAAAATAAAATAAAATTAGCCATAAGTACGGTAAAATAGTTTTCATTTAGAACTAGGACGCTAGCAAAATAGTTTTCAGTGGAGGTTACTTTTTGAGTTGATCCGTAAGGCCAAAACATGTTTTCACGGACAAAATTACCTAGTGTAGGGTAACTTAAGATTTAGAAACTGTTATAGGATTTTAGGGTGCACTTTTCTATTATAGGATTTTAGTGTCTTAGGCACTTTTATAAGGTACGCTAGGGTTTTAGGCATTTTCATAGGGTATCTTAGGATTTAGGTACTTTGATAGGGTACCTTAGGATTTTAGGCACTTTCACTAACTTTTAATTATTAGTGAAGTTTCACTAGTTTTGCTAAAGGTGCATGTCCTTGTGCTCAAAACATATACAAATATAAGAGATTTTTGGCTAAGTCCCAAAAAAAAAAAAAAAACAAACCCGTATATTCATGAAAATATTATTTTTTAGTTTAATGTTCTCAGTGAAGTTGTTCACGAAAATATATTATGTATCGATCGATTCAGGCTAGGTTTGGCTTAATAAGCTTTTTGAATTTTTTTTGTCTATTCTATTTTTTTTTCCAGCATTTGTTAGTTTTGCCTCAATTTTTTTTGGGTAGATGATTATGTTCAAAACTAATAATCATTTGGATTATTTTTTCCGTCCGCATAGGATTATTTTTTTCTTTATTTAATTTTTTTAGTGTTGAACATCATTTTGTATTTTTTAGATGCCTCTTGTCGAGAAAAATCAATAATTTTGAAAATTTTGACGAAAAACTAGAAATGCAAAAAAAAAATTGGAATAAAGAAATTCAAAGACTTCTTAAGCCAAACCTAGCGAAAAAGATGACTTTTGAAAACAGAGAAAAAATAAAATAAAATGAGACGGATGAAGTACTTAGAATTAAATCCCTCATTTTGGGTTTTGGACAGGTTTACTTATTTGGGGCAGGGCTAACACCCGTTTTATTTGTCTCGTGATGATATAGTTATATTCCTATTTGGAGTATTTGGGGGTTACTTGTTTTCCTTTTTCGGCCCTGTTCAGATGTCAAGAAAGAATGCGAAAGTTAAATTTTCCACATATTTTTAGTGTTCAGGTACCAGGAAAATGATATATATATTTTTTGTATGACTCACTTCCTGTTAAAACAGATCTTACAAAAGATATGAAATTTAGCATCCCGCAAAAGCGCTCCTCTTGCTATTTTCAAATATTAGGCATCAACATTCTCCCTCTCCTTTATTTCATTTATATTTCGTGCGAATCTCCAATTTTTCTCTGTTTCTGCTGCAAATTTAGGCTGCTTAGTTAATATGTTGGTTTTTTGACAGTATTTTTTTAGTATCTTGTTATCAGTCTTTTGTTTTGTTTGTACCAACTAATTAATCACTGTTGGTTAACATTGAATTTATTTGTCTTATCTGTTTATTTGTAATTAAGCTTCGATAGTATCACATGGTGATTGATCGCCATACTTTGTATTTTTATTTTTTCTAAAATGGCTAATTTTTAGAGTCGCATGACGATTTAGAGGTAGCAATTTGTATGTATGATTTTTCATGAAAATATGGTGGCCAGATATTTAGCTTCCAAAATTGCTTTAATTCAAAATAGCCATTGAATCAGGATAAAAGAAGTTTTCCGTAAATTTCTTTTTCATGGCAAATGAACAACTAAATTTCAATTTTTCCTACAGAATTCTTTCAAATGAACATTGGTAGGAAAATTGATTTCTTTTTCCCTTTACTTCAATTAACATTTTTCAAGACTAACTTTTTTGAACAACATTCCGAACAACTAAAAGGAGCCGACCTTAGAGACTCTCAATTGTAGAATATAAACAGAATTCTTTTGTCAAATGAACATTGGTAGGAAAATTGATTTCTTTTCCATTTACTTCAATTCACTTTTCTCGAGACTAAGTCTTGTTTGGTTGGTAACTTAAAAAATTTTTGGGTTTGGTTTTTAGGGTAATGAGTGAAGAGAGAAATTAGAGTAATAATTAGAGATATGAGTAATGAGTGAAGAGAGATAGATAGAGAAATGATTAAAGACAGGAGGTAACGGATGCTGGGGGGCTGTTGTCCCCGGTTTTGGGGTCTACCCCGGTCTCGCTCCGATGATCGGAATCGTTCACTTTGTAGAGCTCGTCGAGTAGAACAACTATGCAAAAAATTAGCTTAATTGGATATTATTAAGTGCCTGATCGGAAACTTTTTATTTTGAAAAGAATGTATCCAAAACATTGGATCAAATCCACTGTAACCCAGGGACCGAGAGTTATATGGGCTCCGATCAAGCACTTAATGATATCTAATTAAACTGATTTTTTGCATAGTTGTTCTACTCGACGACCTCTACAAAGTGAACGATTCCGATTATCGAAACGAGACCGAGGTGGACCCCAAAACCGGGGCAGCAGCACGTTGCTTCAGCCCCCAAGCATCCGGAGGTAACGAGTGGAGAGAAAAATGGTTGAAGATATGGGTAATGAGCGGAGAGAGAAATGAGAGTAATAATTAGAAGTAGGGGTAATGAGTATTTTTGGAGTTGGAAATTTTTTTCCAAGTTACAAACAGAACAAGGCATAAACTTTCTTGCATAACATTCCGAACAACTAAAAGAAGTCGACCATAGAAACTCTCGATTGTAGAATATTAACTATGAGTTATACTAAAAGTAATTTCTTTTTTGACTGGCGATGTTAATTTTGCAACAGGGTAGTGTTTGACTGTATATTTGGTAGAATAAATTTGGTTTTCGTTGTTAAATTTCTTGGAGGTTTTCAACATAAAGCCAATTTAATTTTGTGATCCGTTTTCTTCCCGTTCCCTTTTAATTTTTGTAACTTTTGGTTCGGAGATTAATAAAATTCTTTTGCCGATAAAAAAAAAAAAAAACTTAAAAGCCAATTTGACAATAAGTGGAGTGACCTCTATAATATATTAACCAAGTTTGGGTGGTTTAGCTGAACAATGTGAGATAAGTCTAATGGTCGTTTGACCATTTTGCTATTGCGACCTCCTTGATGATACTGGAGGTACCAATTCCACCGTTCACTTATGGGGCTTTCAATTAGTTGCGGCCGATACTTGACAACTACAGCTAATTTAGGCACTTAAAAAGGTTCCCCCTCAAAAATACCTTTTAAAAATTCGCGATTGCTACGATTGATTCACGTTATGTATCCTTTGATATTCCCGATACCGTAACAGTACCGTGACCGTCACCGATACGCGTGAAATCGTTCAGGTGTTCAAGAAAGTTTCCAACTGTAGCTCCATGATGGAGAAGGTCAAGACTCAAGAAAATGGAGAAGTGGTCCCTAAGTAGATCTCAAAAACCCTAAAACTTTAGGTTTTTAATAATCAGGAGCCCAACACTTGAGAAGTTCTGGCATGCTGATATCAGTCAGTGTCCTAACTCCTTTTTTTAATTGGAAGATTGCCCTAAATTTCTCTGTTATCTCTAGTAGGAGTACTAAAATATAAGCACGCCCCAACTCTTAAATAAATTCTTCATCCCTTTTTTGGGTGTACTGTAAAATCATGTTTTCTAAATAATCCACCTGATAAATGGTCCCCGGTTTTAGGGTTTCACAAGATACCTTTACCAAAGTACAAATCAAAGATCTTTGGTCTCCTTTGACTATTCTATTAGCTGATCATGGACTGATGGACATGGTCATGGTCATGGCCATCATATATATATGTCAGTCCAGTTCAAGTCAGAACCTCTTACGGTTAGGACCGTCAGGACCTCTCCTTTAACGATCAAATTTCAATGATCCAAATCGCTCAATGTGATCAGAATGTGATTTTAAGGGTATTTGCGAGAAATTGGCAAAAAAAATGACTGGGAAGAGCTTCATCCTAATAGTTTTTTATTGAACGGTTCAATAAAAATTGTTCAACTCAAGCTCTTCCCAATCATTTTTTTTGCCAATTTCTTGCGGATACCCTTAAAATCACGTTCTAAACACATTGAGCGGCTCGGATTATCGCAAATTCTATTGGGAAAGGGGAGGTTCCGACGGTCCTAACCTTAACAGGTCCTGACTCTGTGTGTGTGTGTGTGTCTATATATATATATATATATATATATATATGCATGAAGAAAATTCCATAAGCCTACAACCCCTATATCAGTGTTTACGGTATGCACACTTTGAATTCAAAACATTTGTTTAAGAATTCATAACACCAACATATGTTATGAGTTCAGGATTTATAAATTTATGTCTAATTGTTATGAATCGTTGTACGGAAGTTATGATTTTAAGACTGAGATCACGGATTTATATGCAAAATATTAGTATGTATTTAAGGTGATTCAAAGGTGCGTAGCGTATACATTCCAATAGGGGTGAGTATTGCAATATTCCTTTATAGCCCTTTTTTTATAGGAAATAATTTTGCCATTTTCTTTTTCGTCAACGCCACTCTCCTGCAAGTGTATTTTTGCACAAAAATACACTTGCAGGAGAGTGACGTTAACAAAAAAAGGAGTGCCAAAATCAACAGCCTTTTTTATATTAAACTCTTTTGAACTGGTAATCTTTTTGACAATTTAGAGTGTCCAGGCCTGCTTTCGACAACATAAAATAATCTCTAGTAAAATATGATACTCACTATAAAATTTTGGGGTGCCGCAGCCCCTGCCGGCTACCCTACTTCTTCCCCTGACAAAAAGGAGAAAAAAGAACAATTATGAAGTTTTTCTTTTGATGGAAAATTATGGAGTTTTATAGTATTTTATTGTGCGATTGACAAGAAACTCAACAATGTACATTAATTGGTTATACGCTCTGAATAACGAAGGGACACTATTGAGTTTTTTTTTTTTTTTTTATGGAAAATTATGGAGTTTGATATCATGAGGTGCAATTGATGGTATTATTGAGTTTGGTATCTGAGGATTGTATAGTTTGTTGAGGGCTTTGGCTCTACATTGCTCCAAACCTAATCCAGGCTTCTTACTGAGATTTTAAGGAGTATATATTTGATACAGATTCATAAGAAGTGTAATATATATAGGTTGTGTTTGGATCAAGAAATACGAGGACGAGAAATGTCGGCGATTTTCCTTTGCAAATTGATGGTATTTTTCCTTGAGCTACCTTTCCTCCAATAAGTCGACCTGATCCACAATCCATGGCAGGCTTACAGTAAACTCAAAAAATCACAAACCATAGCATAAACTTTTCATCTCATTTTACACAACATCCTTCTATTACAACGCCTGCGTTCTGATTGGAGATCGAGATTTGTGAAAAAAAAACCCAAAGGAATCAAAAGAAAAGGAGTGAAAATAAAATCCCACAAATTCCTTTTCATTTTCCGACGAATCTCTTCATAGATACAAGCTTAAATACACCCTAGAACAAAATCTACAACTAAAAGGATCCAAAAAATAACAAAAGAGCCATGGAGACAAATCAAAGTTACCTTAAAAAAACTTGCAAGTACTCATGAATTGGTTCACAAAATTTTTCCCAACTCAAGGCACATAAATACATAGCAAGAGCATCGATCTCTTTCCACAATCTTGTTTAGTTTATCCTCTCCATTATTTTGGTTCGGATCGAATTCGTACGGGAGTTGTAACATGGGAAAACCACGGAAAACGCGATCGACTTATTTGAACAAACCGGTGACCTAACAATTGTAGAAGCTCATACCAGGGAAAGCCAGTACTCCTTTCTCTCTATCAAGATGGCTTTGTGAGAGAGCTTCCACCCTTTTCAAGAACCCTAAGCTCTAATGCAGTTGGACTGTGAGCAATTTGCTCATCAGCCTCCTCTCTCTCCTCTCCTGCAGCAATGCCACAATTGGCTTTGTTTTGGTTGGCTCTCTCTCTCTCAAACTCCCTGTACTTGTGCAAGTACCTTCCCATTCCCTCGGCGTAGTTATCAAACCCTAGCGAGCTGAGAGCCCAGCAGATGTCGTCTCCGTTAACCGTCTTCCGATTCTCCTTGTGGCACTTGTCGGACGCCTCTCCGGTCACGAAGCTTATGAACTCCGATGCGCATTCTTGCATTGTCTCCTTGGCCTGCTTGGAGATCTTGGCACTGGGTGGCAGGATCTGCTTCATGATCCGGCCCACGTTGGCTATGGGAAGCAGCTTGTCATTCTGATCCTCAACCATGTCTGGTTTTTTCTTCTTTTTTTCTTCAAAGGGCTTGATCTGTTTGGACACTGACACGTAGCTCTCGACCACTGGCAATACTATATAGAGGTATGGGCATGTATGTACATGCACATGCGCATGCACATGTGCATCGCACGTGGTTGGTTGTATATGTATGCTGTGATTATGTGCATGCATGCCCATGTGGATGTGCACAATGAGAATATGCATGCCCACGTGCAGGGGCAGACCCATTGGTGCGCTTGGTTCATGCACAATTTCAAATACTTCTCACTAATTATACTAGTTTTTCATTTTTATTTGAAAAAATTTATAGGATCGGTCTTTATAAGGTTCCTATACCTATGCGGAAAAACCCATAAAATTTCAACTTATCAACCTGTTTTTGATCTTGTCTTGAGTACAAAATTAAATGGCATTTATGTATATACATACTAACTAACTTGTTTTCTTCTCATGACTAGCAAGTAGCAATATATGTTAGTAGTATGAACTATATTGCTTCTTGTTAATGAAGATATGCATGTGATTTAGACATCCGTTAAGTACAAATCTTGCATCCGCCACTGCCCACGTAGGCAGCAACAATTGGTGGGATAACATGGGAAAAAAATGGACATTCTGAGGAGTACTAGGGCATTCGTTTTTGGCATGGCATGAACACAATGAGAAAAGGGTTTAAGTCAGGATCGATGAAACCTAGAAAATCTTCAAGTACGATGATGAAGTACTCCCGAAAGTAGAAATAATTAAACTAGTGGCAGAATAAGCCAAAACAACTTAACATTATTTTCTTCCGAATAAAAGTGTCTATGAATGCATCATACGTGGTATATATATTCGTTTCTATAGTGCAGTACTGAAATGTACAACGGGATTGTAGCGCGGCTTGGTGGAGCCATTCGAGCAGGGCCGGCTAAGACGAAATTGTGAGGAAAAAAAAATATTCTCATAAGGAAGAAAAAAAGAGTCTTAGAACTTGAACCATGTACCTATTGGATAATAGTACTATTTTCTACTAGGTTAGCTAGGTCATTTGTTATTTAAGCACCATATTGAATATATGTTACATACCTTGCTATTATTTCTATGTGGGGCCCTAGTTTTGAACTAAAGTTTGGGGCTTAAGTTTACAACCTCGTCCGGCTTAGCTCAAAGCCAGCCTTGCATTTGAGATATCATCATCATCACGATCCGAACTGTTCGTCAAGCAGCTTAGCAAAAAAAAAAAAATTGTTTGTCGAGCACTTTAAAAGATCATGTTAGTCAAATATATGTTATAGTTCATTATCTGAATTACAATAACCGTATATTTTCTCAAAAATATATGTTGACTGATTACGTACGTGACCATTAATATCCAATCGTCTTGATTTTTAGTGTAAATTATAAAGTACTCGACAAACTCTGCACGAGACGGGTTCAGATCGTGATGATGATATTTCGAGGGCCTTACCGAGGCGCACTACAATCTCTACACGAATCCTACTCCCCTGTGGAATCTGACCAAACCCACTTGACTGATTTTTACAGGCTCACCCAATTGAAAATTTCAAGTCCTATAAAAAAGGCTCAATTTCAAAATCAGTACAAAATGGTCCCCCCAGATCACTTTAATTCCCTACTCTTAATTCCCAACTCCAACTCCATATCTTTAACTTTTAATGTTCCCAACATGTTTAGATGTAATTAAATTAGGATTATATGCTAATGGACTTGATTTGTACACGTTAGTATGTTTTGGGATTGATCCAAAGAGATATCACAGCTGGAAAAGAAGTGATCGATTAGAAACCCTAGTTCTAGATTACCTCATACTTAACTACTTTACTCTTCTTATTTTGTTTTGGGAAATGATATTTGCACTCTAAAAATTGATGTAGACACTCCAAAATCAATGTAACTCCAAAGTCACTTTCCTCTATTTTCTGAAGTACCTGTATCAATTTTTGGAGTGCCAATATCATTTCCATTTATTTTTTGATAAAAGAAAGAAATATAATCAGGATCATTCTAACTCCCGCCCAAAAGGCGTAGAATAATAGGTAAAAAAATGCATTGATATATGAGAAATAGGGTCATTTTGATAAAAGTTGTTTGGTGTTACTGGGCATATTATCCTCCACCTGGTGGGCGGAGGTTAGCTAGACCGATATAATTAATAAGAAGAATTACACTAATGAGTAAGAGGATAGTGGATAGCATCACAATGCAAGAGCCACAAACTTCAAAATTGGCGACAAACCAATCACAAGAGCAGACAACAAAAACTTGAAAACAGCAGCAGACATTAATACAACTGAAAGCAACATCTTCTTTTTTCTATAGCCATGGCCATTCATATCCTTATTCCAGACCTTCATAGACCTATATATATATATATATATATATATAACACTTTTTTAGGTTAGATGCTATCTCACTACTTTGGAATGCACTTGAACTTTTAGGTAGGGTTTGGAACTCAAGGACGGAAAGGAGGAAGAGAAGAAATTTTCTTCTTCGATATCGATCTTTTCTTGTTTGGTTAATTCCCAAATTGAACTAGAAAGAAATGATGCAAGTAAAAAAGCCAGAAGAATAACCATTGAAAAGTGTCTTCAAACCGTCATTGCTTTATTTTCTTTTCAGTTTTTTATCGGCAAAAGAAAATTTTATTGACGCTGTTGAAGCTGTAAGTTGGTTTGGTGAGGGTGTTGAAGCTGTAAGTTGGTTTGGGTGGTAAGGTGTTTTGCCATCTAATTTTCAGTTGGAGGGCTTTTGTATTTGGTCCTTTTTTTCTTGTTTTGCTCGAGCATGTGTGTATCTCCGTGTTCGAGCCTCTCGATGTAACTGTTTTCGAGGTTTTTATAAAAGTTTCGTTTTGCCGAGAAAAAAAAAAAGAAAATTTTATTGACTCGGAATATAAATCACATTGGGATAAATGGATGAAGGCAAAGGATGTACGTTGACTGCGATGGAGGTTTGGTGTTGATGCTACCGATGAATATTAGATGCTTAGGCTTGGGCTTGGGTCTCTGATGGAGATCTTCTCTGGCAGGTTTCTGGAGGTGGTGATGGTGGCGTTAGTCTGTGGTCGGCGGATTGGGGTTTGGGGTTGCCGTGGCTAAGGTTTGATTGTTTAGTTTTTTGGGGGATCAGGCTTGGCCCTTTAGGTGTTGTTTTGAGGTTTGGACTTGGCTTATTAGGTGTTTCATTCAATTTTTTATTGGATGTTTGATGTACCCTTATCGAGTTTTAATAAAATGTCACTTTTGTCGATAAAAAAGAAAAAGGTATACATGCCCATTGGAAACATGCCACCCAACCTTCGCAAAACCAACAACTAAAGTTTTTTTTTTTCTCGGCAAAATGAAGTTTTATAGAACTCGAGAGGGGGAGGTTGAGGAGCACAAATGCTCAAACTCAACCAGGGGAAGGGGAGACGAGAATCATCCAGCAGGAAGTTGAATGATAAACGCCAAAACAGATTACAATTTTAGTGAACGAACCAACAACTAAAGTTGACAAGATGCCAACCCAAAGACACCAGGCTTTTGAGTGCATAAAGAGAGAAGAATAAAGAAATAAGAATAATAATTTGAGAGAAAATGAGCAGAGAGAGGAGTTAGTTCTAGAGATCCAATTCGAACATAGTTAAAATTAAACACCAAAGGATGAACAAGGCAATGCAACACCAATACACCGAAAGCAACAACCCCCTCAACCATAGCTAGCTAGAGATCATTTCCTAAAACTCAACCGAAGAAAATGAAAACGAAAACTAAACCCAGTACTCAAGTAACTAAAAATTAAACTTGATCATCCGCAATCACCTTCAAGCATACTTGTTCTATGGTTTAAGGGCTTCTTGGATGGTATTCGAAAGTTGAAACTCTAGTCGTGTTCTTGATTGAAGAGTCTTTGGTTTTTCCTCTAACTCTCGGTTGGATGTTTTCTGTTGTACTTTTCATTCTTTTGGCATTGTAGCATTTTTGTGCTCCCTGCTTTCCCCTCAATGTATCCTGGTTGAGTTTTATAAAAGTTTGTTTTGCCGATAAAAAAAAAAACCGTACTTGTTCTATGGATCCTTCAGAACGATCTCATTTCTGTGACAAATGTCGCTCGAAGATATCGAATTGTCCTTCAATGAGCTATCATGACTTCTTCTCCGGGCCTCTTGAGTTTTTCATCTTCGGTTTCAAGCCCTTTTGCTTGTTATTTTTTTGATAAAAGGCCGAAAGAATTTTATTAATCACGGTAATAGAGGATTACAGAGATTAAAAGGAAGGTAAAAAAAACATCACAACCAAAACCAACAATCCCAACGAGAGAGAGAGAGAGAGAGAGAGAGAGAGAGAGAGAGAGAGAG
>BPLS01000174.1:470331-482716 GCA_019656275.1 Rhododendron kiyosumense | reverse complement strand
GTGGTGTAGCTACAACGTTGGCTCATTGCAATTAAGAGGTTTGGAACTAATCGATCATGTCAGACGGCTAACGAAGAAGGATTTTCACATATTCAAACCGTGCATGCATGTATAGGGTGTGTGCATGGATCCATGCACGATCAGAATACCTTCCAAAAAAAAGTCAAATGCACAAATATAATAAATAACATAAATATCATAAAAATGGTGAATTTTAAGCATCCCAACAAATTCAAACTTTATTAGCATTCCCAAATCGTGTTTTATGATTTAACCTTTATTATTAGAAAATAAATTTACTACTTTGAGTAATTAATTTTTTTTGAACAGAGAAAAAAGCGACTGTATTATTAATCCAACCAAAAGAAAGTTACAAAGGTATGAGATACAGCGATGGAATAGCTAGAGCATACGGCGCAAAAAAAAAAACTAGGCGCAAATGCATTTTGCTCAGCCAATTCCGGCCCAAGCATTGGGCCCAAGAGCATCTCTACTGGACCCTATAGAGAGTGTTTTTGTGTAAGAAATTCTCTTCTGTTTTTTTTTCTATTGCAGATAACTAGACATGGGTGGAATGTCTCCTCTGACAGAAATTAGTATACATGAAAAACAATCAATGAAACTGTCCAATAAATAAAATAAATGATGTACATTTACAGTATTGTGAATTCACTGTTATCTCCCACCAGGAACAAGATTATTCCCAGAGAAAATTTTTTTAACGGCGAAGCCATAAATATATTTTACGGCGCTTAATTACGTGCGTTCAAAAAATCATTGTTATGCCTCCAAACACACCGAAAAGGCTTGAATCCCATTCTCAATCTCCAGAAGAATATATACAACGCAAACCGATGAACTCGTGATCTTAGAAAATGACGAAAGTTATCAGAATATCATCTAAACATCTATCTTATGATCTATGTGTATTATATATGTAACCCTTAACTATGACGTCTTCAGTAATGTGTCATATCATGTCATGTTTATGTTCTTATATGTGCTTGTAGCTTTAGAACCCGTCATATTGCTGAGAGGCTTTTGGTTCAGCGGCATCACCGTACAATACTTAAGTGTCGAGAGTAAGGAAATCAGGAGTTCAACTCTTGTTCCAATTAATATGTTGTTATAACTATACTAACTAGTAGCGGAGCCATGATTTTAGATCGACGGGGGCCGACTTAAGAAAGTATTTTTATTCAGAAATATGCTCAGCATATCGTGTAGCTTTTGCACTACATTACATTAGCAGTACTATATTGTATACGATATTTTTTTTTTGGTCAATAATTGCAACACTTATGTGTGACTGTTTTCATCAATTAAAAAATGTGAGAAAATTTTACATGACAATGTAGAGTAAATATACTTTTTGATAAGATCACATCAAAATTATTTCAATTTTTAGAGATTTGTATACAAATTATAAAGTAAATACTAATTAAATTATATATAATATTAACAAAATTCTAAAATTGGGGGTGGCCGGGCCCCCTCAGGCCGTAAACACCTCCGCGCCACTGATACTAACACTACTAACTTTCATCGATCAGAAAAGAAAAAAAAAGCCAAAATGAATCCGGCCAAATCTCTAATGCCTAATGATCATCAAGGATGGACGCTGGAGCTTAAGTTAACTATGGTGGATGTATATGGGGACTTAATTAACATTCACACAAGCTCTAAAAGGATCTTGTCTTGTGTCCATCGGTGTTCTATTGTTAGCTTTGATAGGGATCTACACCTTCCTGAGGCAACTTAGTGTCTAGGTTTTCAACTCCACGTACGTTGTCGATCTTTGTTGACGGTGTGAAGAGAGCGTGAGGCTCGTGCTTAATTAGGATCTAGATATTAGCTTTCGTCTCTTTGTGTTTTCTTGTACATCGTGAGTTTTTTCGGGCTTGGTTGTAGTTCTTTATCTGTGTATTCAAATTGATATCATTTTAAGTGCCAGTTGATTTTTCCATGAATGGAATTCTAATTCGGAAATAAAAAAAAAGAGTTCTAAAAGGATATTTGCTTACTGTTTCTAAAAGGATATTTTCTAACTGTTTAAGCTGGCAGTCGCCCCTTGGGTCAACCACTGTTGAAATATAACATGGCAATATCGCAACATCTTGGCTGTAGGTACAAAAAATAGTCATAAAATTGGATGGTTCTCCGCGAAACAAGAAAGCATTTGGCCTATAAAAACTAGCGAAATTCTATGGAATTTTACACCAAAATTAAGAATGGGATTCAAATTTGAAAAAGTTTTCTTTCTCGCCATCGTTTTGGTTGCCTCTCAACTCTTCATAAGTTTAGCCGATGAAAGCTCGTTCAACGGAAGGATAACCTTCTCCGGTTCTTCTGCAAATGAAGGCCTATTAGAGCAAGAGGGAAAAGCTGATCAATGGTATCTATCTCATGCACGTAAGTTGAGAGAACACTTTAGGTTTCTCAAGGGTGGCCGTGGAGGCGGAGGCAGAGGCGGCTTCAGCGGAGGCACGTCTATGAAAATGAGTGGCAGCGGAGGCGGTGGAGGAGGAGGCGCAGGAGGAAAGAAATCGGCTGCGTTGAAGGCAGAAGTACCGACATTACTCTTACCCTGCATGAGTCTTGTTGTTCTGACTCTAATTCATCTTATTTAATTTGCTGCTATGATTCTTGATTTCTGGAGGCTAAAATTCGTTGGAATGAATGGTTCATATATGTACCAAGTTTACAATCAATGTGATAATTGAAAAATATAAATGTGTTGGTCTTTTGATTTAAATTGTATTATGGTGACCGGATAGAGTGGCAACTCTGCGAGGTGGCTTAACTATTTATGCGATTTTACATTTTTTTGGAGATGGGAGAAGTTATGACCTCAAATTTTTTGAAACACTTGTTTAAATGTCTGATGGATATCAACTTATCAAGTACAAATAGAAAATACAAAGAAACCTCATTAATTTACAATTAAGGAGTAACATTTTTGGGATTATGAAACATACCTTGGATGTTTGGAAAAGACTACAATTCACACTTTTTATTTGGGTGTGTATTATATGCACTCCCAAAATATTATGAATTATAGAGAAAATATCACAAATCATATTGTTAAAAAGTTACGAATCGTATGAAGGTTACGAGATACACCAAAATGTTATAAATCATAATGAAAATGTTACGAATCGTACCGTTGAAAGATTATGAATTCTAAAACAAAAGTTACGAAATATACTAAAGTGTTATGAATGAACCATAAAATATTTGTATATGATATACCCTTTTAAGAGGTGTGCATTGTAGACTTTTCGTGGATGTTTTGGTGCAAAAAAAAGGAAACTATCTATTGTGATTGCCAAATGGAGAATTCATATTTTGAGGCGAAACAATGTTTTTTGTTTGGGGTTGGAGTGCTCCGCGGTTAGAACCTACGAGAGGTCCAAATGGATTGGACATGAGTACGTAGGAATGTAGGATGAAAAACAATACAGAACTTGGCTAGAACGGCAGTCAACGGAAAATATGAACCATGCTCATTTTAGTTTTTTATATTATGTGGGTGGCGTAGCTACCGAGCTTTATTCAATCAATTATGTCTCTCCTAGAAGTGGGTTAGCTAGCTCGCATTTTGTCGTAGTGTTCTTCTCGTTTACCCTTCAAGAACGGTAGCATATAGGTTGTGTTTAGATCGTTGATTTGTAAACGAGTAAAGGCGAAGGAAGTGTAAGTGAAAACAGGAAGAGAGGGATTGTAGTGCACTTGCTGCGATCAATCCGACCGTCTATTTCAGTACGAATGACGTAGATTTAATCTGAACTCATACAAATCCTAGCCGTACGTACGTTGTTCGGATTAAAATCGGAGTCATCCATTGCCGAGATGAATGGCCAAATTAAAAGCACTACACTACATGTGTAGTGCGGGGGTGCACTATGGCACCCCCGGGTCCAGAGAAAACATAGTTCTCTGTCTTCCTCCATTAATTCGTTTCCAAGACCCATTTCCAAGACCCATTTCCATAAATTCCATTGGACTTCAAAAGCTTAATTTTTACTGTTTCACCATAAAAACCTAAAGGGGAATATTATGTGGAAATGTTCAAACAATTGAGAAGTAACACCACCACGAGAAATGGTATTCTTCATGATTTGTTCAACCTCCAAATAGAATGGGGGATGCTGCCAAGCAGTCCCGTAAAGCGGTGCAGAGCGGTCGATCCGGCCGTTCATTTCGACAATCGATGGCTCAGATTGGTGTGCGCTCAAATTCATTCTATGCCGTCCGTGTTAAGATAAATGGCCAAATTGGCTGCTTGGCACCTCTTTGACGCTGCTCGGCAACATCCCCGCAAATCAAGACTTTGTTTTCATTTGAAAAGACAGTACTGGCGCGAGTAATTTTAAGACCATTTTAATTGATTCACAAGCTACAGTGTTCATATCATCTAGATAATAACATCTCGCAATTTGTGAATTTGTTGCCATCACTAAAATTGGACAAGCGAATATGTGGCTATGAAGCCAATAACCAAAATGTGTCACGTCATTTTTGTATTTTTAACAAAAAAAAGACCCACAATATACAATGTATATTTGTCCAATCGCAAACGAGTTTCAATCACGTACCCGACCACACCAAATTATTTGTCTCAATGAGACGATTCTAATGTGGGGTGTTTTGAAGCTATTGAGTTTGGTTATTGAGTTTTGATTATTGATAAAAGTTGTTAAATTTGGTTATGGAATAGTGAAATTTGGTTATTTGTTAAAAGACTTGTAACTTTGCTTATTACAATGAGGGGTATTTTTTGAACATTGTTGTTAAATTTGCTTATCCACACTCATTTGCTTATTACAATGGGAATGCTCTAAGTATAAGAGAAATCATTTTTATTAACTTAAGTTTCAAATAAGAACCTCTTAAAATGCGAACTCCTATTTTCTAATCGAATTTTAATGATCCGAGCTGCTCAATGTGTTCAGAATGTGATTTTAAGAGTAAGTGTGAGAAATCGGGAAAAAAAAAAAAGAAAGACCGGGAATGGCTTGATTAGAGTGGTTTTTAACTGAACTATTCAATAAAAACTATTCGGATGAAGCCCTTCCTGGTCATTTTTTTCTTCTAATTTCTCATATGTACTCTTAAAATCACGTTCTGATTACATTGAGCGGTTCGACTCATCAAAATTCAATCCAAAAATGGAAAAAATAGAAAGATCTGTATTTTAACTAAAATGAGATGAGGTAGTCCTCATGTGAAAATGACCGGAGTGGATAGATATTACAACAACGCAAAGAGAATGGAGAACGGCTGTTTAAGAAGAAATTTGGAGAATGGAGAGTGGCTCTATTGTAACAAATTTTTTGTCTCCCGCCGTAAAAATTGATATTTGCTCATCTTCACCATCACCATCATAATCTTGGCTTCAAACCAAGAAAAATCCAGCGGAACTGGCGACGCTTTAAACGAATGAAATATAACATGAAACATCTCTTAATAAGAGTTGACAAGTTTTATCCAAAAGCGGAAATTTTCAAGATTCCGAGACTTCAAACGAAAGAGATTAAATTCTGTCCGGTTGAGCTTTTCCGCTAGTACCTTCTTTGGGCCCTCTTCACGCTTTTTAATTTTTTGGGTATTTTAAATTGTGCATTTTGTAGGGTCTGTAAAATAATGCATTTGCGCAAAAAATCAATTTGTTCGGACATTGATAGGTATGTCAAAAGTTGATTTTTAGACGGAAAAATAGACAATTTGGATCTGTCAGCTATTTTTTAAGTTAAACTGTTTACAGCCGTTCATTTTTTTCGTCTAAAAACTCAACTTTTGACATACCTATCGATGACCAAACAAGCTAATTTCTTGCATGGATACATTATTTAATAGGCTCTACAAGATGTACATTTTAGATTACCCAAAAAATGTGCAAAAGGAGCCCATGGGGATGGTAAAAAACCCCCAATTTTCCAGCTCATCCAGACTGAATTTACACTCCAAAGTCAAAATTCAAAAATAGAAGGTAGCATTCATCTACAAAAGTCTCGTCTATAAAAGGTAGCCGATAGGTTTCGCGTAAAAGTACTTAATTTCCTTATTATTTTACTTTTTTATTTAGTTTTTCCACAAGCTCAAAATTAACCAACACCGAAACAAAAATATGTGGAATATATATACACTCATTTTTGAATTGAACAAAAAAAATTGATGCAAGTTTGCTTAGGGCTTTTAGGTTTTAAATGTGTAGAGCCGTTTTTGAAGGAGTGACCCCTCTTTAAGAAATTTCTGGATCCACCACTAATTGTAAGTGCGCCGAATGACTTTGGAATTCTGCTTCGGATAGGAAAAAAATAAGAGTTTTAGAAGGAAATTATTCAATAGTCTTGGAGTATACCACGTGGCATGTTCAACGTGGTACTCCCGGCTAATAAATTATTTCTACCCACACTAAGTGGGTCAATCCTTATCCCCAAATCACTCAACGAGAAAGAATGACTATGTGTCACCTGTAAAATTTCCTCTATTCTCTGACTGTTTAAGCTGGCAGTCGTCCCTTGGGTCAACCTCCGTTGAAATATAACATGGCAATATCGCAACATCTTGGCTGTAGGTACAAAATATAGTCATTAAAATGGATGGTTCTCCGTGAAACAAGAAAGCATTTGGCCTATAAGAACTTACAAAATTCTATGAAATTTACACCAAAATTAAGAATGGGAATCAAATTTGAAAAAGTTTTCTTTCTCGTAATCGTTTTGGTTGCCGCTCAACTCTTCATAAGTTTAGCCGATGGAAGCTCGTTCGACGGGAAAACCTTCTCCGGTGCTTCTGTGAATGAAAGCCTAGTAGAGCAAGAGGGAAGAGCTGATCAATGGTATCTATCTCATGTGCGTAAGTTCAAAGTACACTTTAGGCTTCTCAAGGGCGGCGGCCTCGGAGGGGGAGGGCTCAGCTTCAGCGGAGCAGGAATGAAAATGAGTGGCAGCGGAGGCGGAGGAGGCAGCGCGGGAGGAGGAAAGAAATTGGCTGCGTCCAAGGCAGAAGAACCGACATTGTTCTTACCCTGCATGATTCTTGTTGTTCTGACTCTAATTCATCTTCTTCTTTTTATAATTTCTTTTTATTTATTTATAAGAACTCTGGAGGCTGAAATTCGCAAGGAACCACATACGAATTTGCATGCCTCATTGGAATGAATGGTTCATAAATGTACGAAGTTTACAATCTGTATGATAATTGGAAAATAAATGGGTTGGTCAGATGATTTATGCGAAGAAAAAGCGAAATAATGTATTATTAATTGTGTACAAATCATAACCGTAACATGTCTTTATATAGGTTATAGGACTTTGTGACTAAAAAACTAACCAACAAGGAAACATGATCAATAATTAACGAGGAAACATAAATATTAATATAGCCTAAACAGGAAATATGACATTGAAACCTAGAAAATATGGTAATATAATATTTTTTAATTTATGTTAACAATTTAAATTGTATTATGGTGAGTACTGGACAGAGCGGCAACTCAGCGAGGTGGGTTAACTATATCTATGCGATTTTACATTTTTTTGGAGATGGGAGAAGTTATGAGCTAAATTTTTTTGAAACACTTGTTTAAATGTCCAATGGATATCAAGTAAAAATAAAAATAATGACTAGTTTCTATCTCAGAAATATTCTCTCCAAAAATTTTGAGTGTTTCGCTATCTGTGTTTTTTCGCTTTTAGTGATTTTTTTAATCAAATTTTCTATTTAATTTTTACTTTTGGATGTATCTAGCGTACTCCTATTTGAAAAATAAAATTTTTTGTTAAAAAGTTAAAAAAAATTGACTAAAAATCGTAAAAATACATGCGAACCTATATTAAATTAAGCATTTTTATCTCAAAAATATATCTCAGAACTGACATCCAAAACAAAGGTGACTTAATAAAAACCTCATTTACAATTAAGAAGGAGCAATGTTTTTGGGATTATGAAACAAACCTTAGATGTTTTGTGTAAAAAAAAAGGAAACTATCTAACGCAATCGCCAATTGGAGAATTCATATTTTGAGGCGAAAGTCGAAACAATGTTTTTTTGAGGGTTCGAGTGCTCCGCAGTAAGAACCTCTAAGGAGTCGAAATGGATTGGACCTGAGTATGCACGCAGGATGAAAAAACAACATAGAACTTGGCCAGCAAGAACGGCAGTCCACAGAAAATATGAACCATGCTCGTTTTAGTTTGTTATAGTATGTGGGTGGCATAGCTACCGAGCTTAACTCAATCAATTACGTCTCTCCTGGAAGTTGGTTAGCTACCTCTCATTTTGTTATAGTATTCTTCTCTTTTACCCTTCAAGAACAGAAGGGTAGCAATGTAGCATATAGGTTGTGTTTAGATCACGGATTTGTAAACGAGTAAAGGCGAAGGAAGTGTAAGAGAAAACGTAATTCTCTGTCTTCCTCCATTAATTTGTTTCCAAATCTATGGTTCAAAAAGAGCCTCCAATTTATAGGGAGTTTATTTTGGGAGAGAATGATGTTCCAGTTAAAGAAGCAGCCTAGCTAGGAATGTTGGGCTTAGAATTAGAAACTCCTTCGAAAACCCATTTCCATTGGTCTTCGAAAGCTTTTCACTGTTTCACCATCAAAGGTACTGAATATTATGGAGATTTCAACCTGCAAATGTGACATCAGTTAGGTAGGTCAAATTAAGACTTTGTTTCGGTTGAAAAGACAGTGGCTAGAATAATTTTAAGACCTTTAATTGATTCAGTAGCTACAAATGTTCATATTGTCTAGATACAATCTCACAATCCCGTGTGAATTTGTTGGCATCAATATAATTTGAAATGCGAATATGCCGCTATGAAGCTTTCACTAGCACATATCAAAATCTATCAACTTTAGTATAAGGAAAATCAGTTTTAGTAACTTGAATAGATGTTACAACAAGTTAAAGAGAATGGAGAACAGCTCTATTGTTAAGAACAGATTTAGAAAATGGAGAGTGGCTCTATTACAACAAATCTTGTCTCCCGCCTTAAAAGTCGCTATTTGCTCATCTTCACCCACACCATCATAATCTTCACTACAAACCAAGAAAAATCCAGCAGAACTGGTGACGTTTTCTACAAATAAATATAACATGAAACATCTCTGAAAAGAGTAGACAAATTTGATCCAAAAGAGGAAACTTTCGAGATTTTGAGACTTCAAAAAAAATTCGTAAATGGAATTTGAAGATGTTTTGATCAGTGCAACATGGACAAAAGTCGCGTGTATAAAAGGTAGCCTTCCTCCCTGCCTCAGGATACCCCTTCCAGTACTTCGGCCTCCGCTCTTTGACTTTGAGAAGGCTCTTGAAGAATCTCTCACAAAAATATTCCAAGGTGAAGCCCTCCAAAAGTCGAAGAAGTTATTGGAAAAAGTGATTGAAATACTTGTAATAGCATGACAGTATCCCTACACTGGCAATGAGGCGCCATCAAAATGATATCCTAGCACTGCAGTTTGAAGGAAGTATACCACCCCATGTCTAAGTGTGTGGGGGTGTGTGTTCGTGAGTAGCATTTGTGTGTGTTGCAGAAAGGTGTGTGTGAGTAGCAGGTGTATATGTGTTCGTTTTGTGGCATATGTATGTGTGCGTCTGTGTGAGGTGCTGGTGTATGTGTGTCATTTCTATCCACTGCAACATTGGATTATGTTGTTAATGCTGCTGAAACCACCAAATGAAGAGACTTTTACTGTTGTCTATGATGGTCCTGATGTGTTGTTGCTACTCCCAGAGGCTCATTTCTTGTTGCAGTTATCAACACGTACGGCTCCTATGGTTGCTTTAACTGCAGTTGCGTTGCAAGGTAGGGGCACTTTCTGTTAGGGAAGAGAATCTGGTCATGAGGAAAAGTTATGATCTTGGGGAAAGGCTTTGATAAAACTGTGACTGGTTCGGTGCTCAATTAGTTCCTACAAAATTTGGGCAGTTGTTGCTGATGTTGAAGATTTATGCAGTAATCTGGTTTTAGTCTAGCTTCTTGCGTTCCTATCGAGGTGGCGTAGTCATGGTCTTCTGCTGCCGGAATTTCTGCCATGCATGTTGTTACATAATGTTACTTAGTTGAGATGCTACTGCTACTGACGTGAGGAAGCTGCTGCTACTAAATGATGATTCATGCCACTCTTGGAGCATGTGACCGAGAGTCCATCACATCACTTGAGCCTAATCTAAATTGAATGAAGTCAGACCAACATTAAATCTTAAGTTTGTAAGTAATGAGACATCCATATTATACAAAAACCCAAACTTTATTCTGTTTATCCGCTTGGGACTTAATTAACATTCACACAAGCTATAAAAGGATCTCGTCTTGATGTCCATCAGTGTTCTATTGTTAGCTTTGGTAGGGATCTATGCCTTCCTGAGGCGACTTAGTGACTGGGTCTCTAACTCCACGTTACCGATCCTTGTTGGCGGTGTGAAGAGAGTGTGAGGCTCGTGCTTAATTAGGATCAAGACATTCTGTGTTTTCTTGTATATCATGAGTTTTTTCGGGCCTGGCTGATGTTTCTTATCTCTATATTCAGATGGATATCATGCACCAGATGACTTTTCCAATCTAGGCATTAGCTTTAATTCGTCTCTTTGTGTTTTCTTGTATATGGTGAGTTTTTTCAGGCTTGGTTGTAGATCCTTATCTCTGTATTCCAACGGATATCATTGTAAGGGCGCCGGATGACTTTTCCATGAAGGGAATTCTGCTTCGGAAAAAAAAAAAAAAAGAGAGTTCTAAAAGGGTATTTTGTAACTGTTTAAGCTGGCAGTCGCCCCTTGGGTCAACCTCCGTTGAAATATAGAATGGCAATATTGCAACATCTTGCCTGTAGGTAGTCATAAAATTGGATGGTTCTCCGCGAAACAAGAAAGCATTTGGCCTATAAAAACTAGAGAAATTCTATGAGATTTAATTTACACCAAAATTAAGAATGGGAATCAAATTCGAAAAAGTTATCTTTCTCATAATCGTTTTGGTTGCCTCTCAACTCTTCATAAGTTTAGCCGATGAAAGCTCGTTCAACGGGAGGATAACCTTCTCCAGTGCTTCTGTGAACGAAGGCCTAGTAGAGCAAGAGGGAAAAGCTGATCAATGGTATCTATCTCATGCACGTAAGTTGAGAGAACACTATAGGTTTCTCAAGGGCGGCCGTGGAGGAGGCGGCGGCGGCTTCAGCAGAGGCACGTCTATGAAAATGAGTGGCAGCGGAGGCGGAGGAGGAGGAGGCGCAGGAGGAAAGAAATCGGCTGCATTGAAGGCAGAAGTACCGACAGTACTCTTACCCTGCATGAGTCTTGTTGTTCTGACTCTGATTCATCTTATTTAATTTGCTGCCATGATTCTTGATTTCTGGAGGCTAAAATTTGCCAGGAACGACATATTTGTATGCCTCGTTGGAATGAATGGTTCATATATGTACCCAGTTTACAATCAATATGATAATTGGAAAATAAATGTGTTGGTCTTATGATTTAAATTTAAATTGTACTATTATGGTGACTTGAAAGAGCGGTAACTCAGCGAGGTGGGTTAACTATTTACGCGATTTTACATTTTTTGGAGAAGGGAGAAGTTACGACCTCAAATTTTTTGGAGCACTCGTTTAAATGTCCGATGGATATCAAGTACAGATAGAAAATACAAAGAAATCTCATTCACGTACCAATAAGTCTAGGTACACTACCTCCAACCACTACACCATCCATTACATTTGTTGTAGGGCCCATCCCAGGTCCCAAAAAAATACAAAAAAATGTTCATAAATTTTAAAATAATATATTATGGGGCCTTGTAAAAAATTAGTTCGTACGTACAATTACTAAAAGGAGTTACATTTTTGGGATTACGAAACATACCTTAGATGTTTTGGTGCAAAAAAAGGAAACTATCTAATGCGATCGCCAATTGGAGAATTCATATATTGAGGCGAAACAATGGTTTTTGTTTGGGGTTGGAGTGCTCCGCGGTAAGAACATGTAAGGGGTCCAAATGGATTGGACCTGAGTACGTACATAGGATGAAAATCAAGATTAGAACTTGGCTAGAACGGCAGTCCACAGAAAATGTGGATCATGCTCGTTTTAGTTTGTTATATTATGTGGATGGCGTAGCTACCGAGCTTAATTCAATCAATTACGTCTCTCTCATAAGTTGGTTAGCTACCTCTAATTTTGCCGTAGTATCCTTCTCGTTTGCCCTTCAAGAACGGTAGCATATAGGTGTTGATCGTGGATATATGTTAACGAGTCAAGGCGAAGGAATTGTAAGAGATAACGTACGTAGTTCTCAGTCTTCCTCCATTAATTCGTTTCAAAATCTAGGATTCTGTTTACACCCATTTTTGGCCAAAATTCAGAAAATCAATTTGTTGGT
>BPLS01000174.1:423748-440331 GCA_019656275.1 Rhododendron kiyosumense | reverse complement strand
AATGAAACACCAAATGGACGAAGCCCGCCAAACTGAGTGTATCCTTGCTTGGTGTCACATAGAGACTGAACTAGCTGTTCAACTGGCATAGGCTCCTGGTAAGAAAAAGTATATCGGTGGGCCTGGACCCTAGCTGTGTTGATTAGGATGTTTGCGTCAGACATGATTCCAGCCACGGCACATGCAATGTGGTCATCAATCTTGTACATTTTCTCAGTGGATGTTGAGGTCTGGAGAAGCTTCACGTGTTTTTGATACTGCTACGAAACAAAAGAGAAGATGATGCTTGCATGTCCACTAGTTTAAAGTTTCAAATACAAGAAGACAAAGATAGATCTAGAAGAAGCATGATATTCTTGTTTTCTAGTACTGATTGCATATTATATCTTCTTGTAGAGTTCTAGTTCTTTAAACGGACTAATAGTAAGTGCTGAGTAGGAAATTTACTTATAAAATAATTCCTATGGCCCTCCATTGTCGATAAATAAAAATCTAATCAATTGGGATCTACTTGACAAACCATTGACCTGGGTAGTTGTTTTCCTCGAGGCCTCCATAATGGGTCACTTATGTGGCGGAAATGGAGCAAAAACCGTCTTGTGCTTGGGCAACTGTCATCCTTTAAGGCCACAACATAACAGGTTTGGTTCTAGAGTGGTTAATAATTTGGGGAGAAGTCTCGATGCTAAAGTTGCTTCAATCATTTCTAAAAATGAGTGGCCTAGAAGAAGAAACCTATTACTAAGGAGATCATGGATAATACCCCAGGTACTTATCCTGCCTAATGTATCTTGGTTCTAGAGTGGTTAATAATTTAGTGAGGAAGAAGAGGAAGAAGATCATAGCGACGAGGATGAAGAAGACTTAATGGGTGATTTAGACGATGAAGAAGAGGAATAAAATCATAGTGATTCTGATGATGATTTTGACATAGAAGCTTAATGTACCAAGAAATTGGGTGGTCCCTACTTGTACCTAAGATTAACTGCTGAAATTAGTTTTAGCAATTGTATTTCTTTTTCTGATCTAGAGTTATCCACATCTATGCTTACATATGGGTGACAAAGGTTCAGTGTAATAGACTTCTTGATCATTATGGTTATTGATTGTTTGTCATATGCTACATACCTCATAATTTGCACTTTGTTTGTTCTACATATCTCTCATTATAATTCACTTCTTTTATATGCTTGTATGTAAATGGAGTGTTTCAAAATTTGACAGATTGCATCATGCTTCCTGGATCAAAAAAGAGCAGTGCATCCTCCAACTCCTCCAACTCGACTGGCACAATGCGTAACACTTCAGCAGTACGAGTTGAAACAGCAGCTACAACACCCACTTCAGAGATTATGACATCTACTCCTTTGACTATTGCATCTCCTTCCACCCGTGCTAGTGCTTCAGGTAAATGCACCTGTATCTTTCTCTCTCTCTCTCTCTCTCCCCCTCCCTCCCTTTCTATATCTATCTCACTACATGCTTTTTGTATGAGTTGAACTCTTTGTAATGCCATTTTATATCTGTGAAAAACAAAAAGCAATTTCCTTATTGTTTTTGTTGAAAATAAGGAGGTTTAATGACTGAAAGATGACAGATGGTAATGTGCAACTGTTTTTTTTTGTCACATATCATACAACAAAGAATTGAATCTCTGATGGTTACTTATAAAGCCAATATGATTGCAAAGAACATGAATTTATTGTGAACATGACATCTGCAGCCTTTTTTTTGGCTCTTTGTTACTACTTGTTCCTAATGATTTTACACAGGCAAAATGAAGGGTTGTTTTCTTGGTTATCCCAAATCTCCAGTAATCTTGTTTTTTGCTCTTCTTTTTCACTGTGAGGAAGACAAGTGAGGCAAAAGCTTTGGGACAGGACAGTTCAACAGATTTTAGTGGGATACCCATGATTTATCAACTCTTTCTCCTTTTATAGGACAAGTCTATTTCTGCTCTGCTAAAAATTTCAGTAAACAAGAATGAAAGTGAGACTCATTTGGTTGCTGGGGAAAAAAAGGGATAACAGAACTGTCAATGGGAAACAATTTTTGGCTTGCTTTGATGATTAGAGACTGCCAAAGATAACGGTATGTGGAAGTCAACCTTCCCTTTTATTGTGGGGGTGCCCTGAATCCGTAGAGAAAGAAAGGCATGCAACCTGAAGAGTGGGTAGCATCATGTGGTCAATATTTCAGTGGTAAAATTTTCCGATAGCGGTCACTTTGTGCATATATTGCCAAAGGTTATATCTCTCTCCAATCTGGCACCCCATCAATTTGTGATTACGAGGATAGTATTGTTGTTGTTGTACCGCATGTACAGATTATTCTTGCGCAGGCATACAAGATTTTGTTATTTTGCCTGATGTACAGTTTCAGAGTTGATGTTCTTTGGTTTTCTTGGAGAGAAGAACCAGTTAAAAACAAGGGTGTATGCTTTGTGTAACCATTTTTTGTTTTTGAATGCAAAAACTTCTGCTCACGCAGTTTTTTTTTCTACTTCTTGGACAATGAACAGGTTATTTGGCTATTAGTTATTTTGAGAGGTGAAATATCTGATGAGTCATTCTTGCATACTGGCCTATTTGCTCTGATGGTTAGGTTCAATGGTGTTTGGCAGATCTGAAATGCATTCTAGCCTATTCGCTCCTGCTTATGTGTAGTATGTGGTAGTTTGGATACAAATTATTTACTGTTAGTTTACAGGTGCACCTTCAGCAAAGCGGCGGCGTGTGCGAGGGCCAACACGTGGAAAAAGAATTAGAAGGATAATTGCTGAGAATGAAGGGGAGAGGACCCTAGCTTATGTGACGCCGGAAATGAGAGCATTTTGTGGAATAAATGCAAACAAGGTGGCGAGTGAACTAGCCTGGGAAACATGTATGCATGTATGCATTTAATGTTCAATCCTTTACTTTTGTTGTCTGCTTTTTAATTAGTCCATTCCTTATGTCTTTGTTGTTTGTTTTCTTTTTTCTGAAATGATAGGAGATGATGGTGGCAACGTGTGACGAGGCAGCTCTGTCTGGCACTCCACTATCAGCTGAAGAAATTTCAATAAAGTGCCTCGGGGAGTCGAAGACAAAGAACAACATAAGAGGATTTGGGAATGGGCCAAAGCCATCTACCTATCTTTCCAAATCCAACTCACAGTCAGCACGCCAGGACCAGCTGCAAAAACTTCAACGTGAGTTGGATTTAATTCGTGAGGAGCAAAGAAGAGAGAGGGAAGAGGAGAAGACGCGAAGGGAGCAGGAACAAAGACAACGCGAGGAGGAACAAAGACGACGCAAGGACAAGTATGAGGAGGAGAAAAGGCGTTGGAGGGAGACACAAAGGCAACAAGATGAGGAGTGGTCTATACTTCTAAAAGAGATGGAGGTATTCAAAAGCTTTATGAGCCAAATGCAGAATGGTGGACGAGGCAACATGGGAGCAGGGTGATTAGGGATGGCAACGGGGCGGGGCGGGGCGGGTTTTTGCATACCCCGACCCCGACCCGAAAATCATTACCCGCCCCGACCGGGTTTTTTTTTGGTACCCCCGTTCCCGCCCCGATCGGGGATCGGGTTTACCCGCCCCGCCCCGTAAAAATTTTAAAAATTAAAGTATAAGTAAAAAAGGTAAAAAAAAAATGCTAAATAAGAATAAAAATTATCTAGAAAATAAAACTTTTGAAATTATTTTTATGTCTTTTGGTATCACGGTCAAATTTAAACTTTTAATTGCCATCAATATTTTAGATACTTCATTTCATTTCTTTATGTGTAGAATTTAATATAAATAATTGAAGAAAACTTTTTAAAAAATTCACTAAACATCAATAAATATCAATTTTTATTTCTTTTTTAAATTTAATTAGGCTACTTGACAGTAAAGAGACATTGTTTTTTGGATTAATGCTAAAAAAATGAAAGGACGTGTATATAAGTATATATACACATATATAAATAAATACATATATTATAAATATTTCGGGTCGGGGTCGGGTAATTTCGGGTCGGGGCGGGTTTAGGGGCGGGCACTATTACCCCGAACCCTATCCGAACCCGGCCGGGGTTCAAAATTTTTACCCGACCCCGACCCGAAACCCGAAAATATTATAGAAAACCCGTCCCGTTCAGGGCGGGGCGGGGCGGGTTGGATTGCCTAGCCTAAGGGTGATGGTGGCCCAAATATATGGTACGTAGTTTGAGAATATCACTTTTAGAATTTACTTTGATGCTAAGTAGGAAATCTGTAATTGCAATTTTTTTAATTCTTTTGAGGTTGAATAATCGATGGTTTTATGACTGGGAAGCTAAGAGTTCCAAGTACCCATGTGTTGCATTACTCTATGTGGTTGGATAGTCGTGAAGTAGTCTATCAACTAGTGTATAAAGTTTGTGGCATGCTTGGACTCCAAATCTATTGCCAGTGAAGACATCCTGATCTAGACATTTTAAGGGTAGTTATTGTGGGTACACTGATAGCTGGAGCCTAAAATCCTAAAATCTATTTTCACTTGAAGTAGATGTTTTGGGTCTTGCCCAAAGATCAGGTTTTTTTTTGCAGCCATGATGCTTTAAGATACATTAGAGTCCCCCACAGATATTATATTTACCTTCATTTATGACCAGTCAGTACTGTTAAATTTCACCATGAAGCTTGTTCACATAGAATTGAGACAACTCAAACGGTTAGACTACTCATTCATTGTCCTCCTGTAATGCCATAAGTAAGCATTAGGAAGCCTCTTTCCCTTAGCCAATATGTTATTGTCAATTTCATCGTTCGGTCCCATCCACTTGTCATTCTCCTAATGCAAAAGGACGGTGATGATTTGAGGAAGCTTCATAGTAAGCTTACAGAATTTTCTGTGTGACCTTGTCCTGAATGACAAGACCAAAATAGTCAAAAACAAGAGAACAATTATTGTCCTTAGCAATAAGTCCTTCTACAATTCTTTTGGCCAAACTCCTGTAGCTGTGGCTAGGCCTTGGCCACAGACCTGATGGTTTGTGGAACCATTATGGCTATTTTTCAGTCTTCTGTGTTTATCATGGTATTCATGTGCTGCCATTGCTAAATTTTTTTGGAATGGAGTGTATGGATTGGACTATTTGAAGCTTGAAGCTGGTGCTATATTAGGATACGGTACTATATCTTAAACTGATTAGGCCTTCAGCATGGACTGCATTTTTTCTTGCTG
Source organism: Rhododendron kiyosumense (assembly GCA_019656275.1). Classification (NCBI taxonomy): domain Eukaryota; kingdom Viridiplantae; phylum Streptophyta; class Magnoliopsida; order Ericales; family Ericaceae; genus Rhododendron; species Rhododendron kiyosumense. The sequence continues at coordinate 435,137 of BPLS01000174.1, read as the reverse complement.
CTTCTGTTTTTTGGTGTATTACGATTGGAATGCTTAAAAAAGGTTGAAGCTGGTTGGGTGTTGGTTCCACAACAGTCATTGGACTGCATTCATGAAGCTAGGAAACAAGTTTTGTGACTGTCATGGACTGAGGCTGTGTTCCAAAAACAAGTTAAAGAACTTATTTTTTGTTGAATAAGAAAGGTTGTTCCGGAAAATAAGAAGGGTGGTATTTATTTTGGTAGAATTTATATAGGTACCAATGGGCGCCGGGAGGGAAATCGTACCGGCGGCCGTGCCGGGCCTTCTCCGGCCACCGGTACGATTTCCCTTCGCCGGCGCCCATTACCATAGCAACAATCTTATTTTTTGTATAAGGCAACTTCAAGCTCAAAAATCATGTGTTTACGCAAATAATTTTTCTATCACTATGGATCTTGTTTGATAGATCTTTAATACGGTGCAAAAAAATTGAATTTTTTTTTCTTTTACATTATTTTTGAGTTTGAAAATGTGAAAAGAACTTTTTATTTGGGTTTTGAGGAATGACCCTTATTATTTTTGAATGAGAAGTGGCAAAATAAGTACTTATTTTTTAAGAAGGTTTCCGAAACGGGGTCTGAATATGCTAGGAAAGAACTTCAAACTTTTTTCATTCATATGAAACCACATTACAGATGGGTGCTTGGCATTTGGGGTGCATGTGCTTCTCATGGCAATGCTAGGAATATGCTTAATTTCATGTGTCCTTTGTTTTTGCCGAATCTGATATCTCTATTAAAAGGGTAGAGTAAGAAGGATTGAAAAGAATTAGAGTCTGGCTATTGATTTCAAGAGAAGTCTGTATTTTGGTTCGATTATGCAAAAAAAATGGAAGCGATGCATATCTCTTTCATGTTTTGAGAAATAATACAACCATGGATATCTGAATGTGTAGTTTAGGTTTTGATTAGGTCATGGGATATGAGTTTTACCTCACAAAAATTCGTTTAGCTTATGGGTATACAAGTTAGAGTTCGAATAGATATGAATTTTTCAGGTTCTTGATGAATTTTTATAACCAACTTTCCGACCTTGTAATTTTTCAATATTTTTATAGGAGATGCCTCTATATGTCTAATTTATTGTGTAAAATCTGTAGAACTGAATTTAAAACGTGGAACGAATTAAAAATCATATACTGAACTGCTGTTGCGAAACGTCAGCACTGTCTCACTTCACAGAAACGGCTATAACTCTGCGTAAAAAACTCAAAATCACATTCCGCTTTCTTTGTGGGAAACTAGACACATAGAGCTTCAACTATATGTAAGCCATGTGCCTTAGTTGTGCCTGACTAATAACAGATTTCAGTTTGAAGTTGGCCTAAAATCTATTTCCGGAAATCATTGAGTTTTTGGTCTAGTCGGTACCTGTTTAAAAATACTTCCCAAGGTCAGGAAATTCTGAAATTTTGATATGATCTTCTTATGTGTCCTGGGTTTCTAGTAAAAATATTGTGGCAAACGAATTAATAGGAGGATTCCAGAAAATTCGTGGAGCGTAGCATTGTTAGATTTCATAAAGCATTTCATGCATTTCATTTGCTTTTGGGCATGAGCTTTGCTTGTAAACCTTATGGGTGTGGAGCGTTATTCATATTTTTAGGTGGGGATATCATAAGGACTATCACTGTGACGTCTCTTGCTCGTAGGGAATAGATTCTGTAGCGGAGTTGGCATTTTTGTAAGGTGAGAATGTATAACTTCAATACAAATTCACCAAATCCTCACTTCTCTTGATTGCTTGTTCGTTCTGTGTGGACAATTGATGCACCTTTCCACTTAGCTTTTGTACAAGGTTTATCAATGACTCAATTTCCTCTTCATTTTAACTAAGGTCTTCAGCAACTAAAATTGGAATACTAATGATAGGTTGTATGGCTAGCTCTAATCTTATAGATATTTAACCCTTCTTTTTTACTGCTACATTATCCATGTTGTAGGTTGTGTGGCTAGCTCTAATCTTATAATTATTTCCGTATGCATAATTATGTCAAGATAATTTTTCGTCCTGGCTTCTAATTAGTAAAAATTTACCATGTTCATGCTTTGTGCAATTGGATACACTAGTTCATAAATGCTAATGATAGATTGTTCCTTTTTTTTTGGATTTTTATAGGGATGGCGTTTTAATGGAGTATCGTGCAGAACGTTGGTAAGATCGAAGTTGGATTTTGGTTGTGGACGAGGTTGGATTTTTTTTGGTTATCTGTTTGTTGAAAGTTCAACTATTTAGTATTTTGCGGTCCATGGGGTTTGGATACATTTTGTTGCTGAGCTTGGATTTTTTTTTATTTTACCCCCGTGGTGGACATACTGTTATTTTGCACTCTAGGAATTTGAATACAAGTTGTTTTTTAACTATTTGGAGGATACCTCCTCTATTTGTGAAAGTTTGTATTTATTTCTTGAAATTTTTATTTTGTATTAATTACATTAGGTTGGCAATTTTGTGATTGTTGGTTGAAATTTACAGGGAATAATAATGTGGAAAAAATTTGTAGAAAATTTTGGAATGACAAATTGGTATGGAACATTTTCCGACTAAAGTTTAGTTGCCAATAGGCCACAAATTAGTTGATTCGGAAAAACATTTACTGACTAAACTATTAGTCTGTGATAATTAAACCACATCTCCCGACTAAATGTGACTAAACATTTATCAGCAAATAGGTAAGACATTTCCCAACTAAATAATTAGTTGGCCAATAGGTAACACATTCCCCGACTAAACATTTAGTCGGCAACTAGGTAATATATTTCCCGACCAACGAATTAGTTGGCCAACATATAACACATTCCCCGATAAAAATTTAGTCGGCCAATAGGTAACACATTTGCCGACTAAATAGTTAGTCAGCACATAGTCCAATCTTTATCGACTAAATACAAATGGTGGCTAAGTATTGGGTCAGAATATGTTAGTCGGTAAAGTGTACTTTAGTTGACTAAGCTTTTTTAGTCGGCAACAATCTTTGCCGACTTGCTTTCACCGACAAAGTTGGCGACCAATTTTTTAAGTCGGAAAAATCTTTTGCTAACTAAATAAGCCACATTTGCTGACTAAACCGTTAGTCTGGAATTGTGTTTTTTCTTGTAGTGTTCAGGTCTAGCTTCTTGCATTCCCATCGAGGTGGTGTGGTTCATGGTCTTCTGCTTCTGGAATTTCTGCCCATGTTGCTACATAATGTTACTTAGATGAGATGCTACTGCTACTGATGTGAGGATGATGTGAGGATGCTGCTGCTACTAATTGATGATTTATGCCACTCTTGGAGCAATGTGATGCGCTAATGCTGGGTTGTTTATGTTTGTGCGATTGATATAAGATGTTTGTCGCTCAAATGCTGCTGCTCTAAGGATGCCTATGATGATCTGCTGATGTTCATGTTTTTCTCTTTGTTTTGGTGCATTGGTGTATTTGGCCTTAGTACCTGGTTTTCACCATTTTCTATCATCGGGTCTATGTTGGTTTTTTTCCTCGTTGGGTTGGCTCCTTGCCAACTTTATTTTCAAGGTTTGCGAGTGGTACATGATTGTCCGAGCAAATGTGTTACCCTCGTTATGGTGTTTGGTTTTGGTTATAATGTCATAGTGCCCCTAGTCCTCTCTTGAAGCCATCCAGTTTTGTAACGCCAACCAAAGCAATTCCTTTCCAAACCATGCTCTCCGCTGATCTGGGGTGCATATCCAAAATGACAAATTGACTGGCCATTGACTTAGTTATTGCGGAGTATTATCCGAAATTGCTTGCTCTTTTTGGAAATTGTGCATTTTACATGCAAAATAATGTGCTTATGACATTTTTTTTATTATTCTCAATGAGATCTTTAAATTGGTATAAAAAAATTCGGAAAAAAAAATCATGCTAGTTAATTATTCTTTGTGTGCAAGATACATAATCCGCAGAAAAAGTTAGCAATTTAGGACGATGGGAGTTTCTCTTAATGAATTCTTTTAATGTACCCAAAAAAATTAAAATTTTGTTGGCAAAAGTACATTTTCTAAGTTATTCTTTTGTAAGTTCTCATTTTTCGTTTTGGATCAATCTTATAGTGACCACATTTGGATGCCACATTTTGAGTATTATGCGATTTATCAATTATCACTATTACATTAGTGGAATGTACTCCACTATATATGACATATGAATCACATTCTATCTATATATTGGCGACACGTTTCATAGTACTTAAAATGTAGTACCAAAATATGACTGCCAAGACATTAAGCTTTGTATGATTTGAGTTTCGAGAAAGATTTTTGGATAAGTAGATAAAACTTATTAGGAACAGTGCATTAGACAGATGGTTTTAGAGGCCCAAAGTGAGACAATCCGCCATTCATTTGAAAATTTCCCCAGGAAAAACGGTTACGCCAACAGAATTCGCCATCGGATACCGATCCTTCCTCTTACCACGTTAAAACCTTCGTCTGAACCTTCTCTCCCCATTGGGAAAACATCGGTTTTCCCTCTTAAATCCCTCTCTGTACGCATACATTACGTTATACGCAAATTAATTTAGAGAGAGAGAGAGAAACAGAGGGAGGTAGGAGAGAGAAGGAAAGGAACATCGATGGACTCGCCGGGGTCGTCGGGCCGGTCGTCGGTGCTGGAGTCGCTGAGGGGGATGGGTCGGATTCGGAGGGACGACCTGAGGCGGAGGATCACGATGCCTCAGTACCTGCGCATGGCCATGCGAGACGCCATTGACTCCAGCGACGTCGTCGCCACAGGAAACCGGTACATCGCCTTCAAGTACGGCGGAGAATACGCCCACCCCCCGGAGGAGGCTCCTGTCGTGGTTTTCATCAACTCGAACAGCGGCGGGCGGAACGGACCCGAGCTCAAGGCCAGGCTTCAGGAATTGATGGGCCAAGAGCAGGTGCGTGCTTTCCCTAAGGCCCCGTTCTTCCTAAATGTTTGATACTCCGTACCTTTTCGTAATTTATTGTTAAGCTTTTCGTCGTATTTTTTATAGAAATATACTCCCTCCGTCCCATTTTCATTGTCCATTATTCATTTTTCACTTTTTTGTCTCTTGCGTAAATCTTTCAATCTATAATATTTTTCATGATTTTGACATCTTTGTATTATAGAACAAATTGAAATCTATCAAATAAGATTCATATTGCATATTTTTGGAGATTCACATTGAAAGATATAAGCGATTGAAAACTGCACGAACATAAAAAAATGACAATGAAAATGGGACGGAGGGAGTATAAAAATGTGGACTAAAGTTAGAAAAATTTAATGACGATTGTTTCAAACCTCTTTCGTCTTTCGTGAATTTTGTCTTCGCTTTTGGTCGTAATTTTTTACCAGTACATTCTAGACCAAGCGAGTAGTGAATTTTTTTCTTCCTTTTGATGGTAATTTTATACTAGTACTTTTTACACTCGGCTTGCTGACACAATGATTAATTCAAAAAATAGAAGTGAATCTAAAAAAATTCAAAACAAAACAAACAAATTAAAAAATATAGGAAGAGCGGGGCTTAAGTCACAAAATGCATGAGGGCGAGTATGTGAAGTGTATGTCGAGAAGATTCAAATTACAAAAATTAACGAGTGCGAGGATCATAGGTATATATTTTGGCCGCTAGGTAGCTCAATAGCCGTTTTCTGACATTCCCATATACCGGTGCTACCCAAAGTTAATACATGAACATTTCTGATACATATGGCTTCAAATTTGATGTTTTGCCCTCGTTAGAGCCGCTACAGCTGCTTCTAGTGCTTTGGTGCAAAAAATGAATTGAAGAACTTCACGGCCCCTACACCTAATTTCTGGTACGATTCATTTGATACTTCCGCTACCATTACACCGCTACTGATATGCGGTCTGCTACTTCTGTTTAAAACCTTGGCGAAGATTGAGAGCAGAATAAGCGAGGATTGAGCGTGGGAGCAAAAGATTATGTGACCCGATTCCTCTCTCTCTTGGCATAAACATATATTATGAAGTGGTTTTTGCGTATTTATGTCAAATACGTGTTTATGTACAGGGGTGGAGTCGCCTAAACTGAGAGGGAGAAAATTAGACAAGAAGTGCAATAATCCATTTTCTATGTTGCTTGCTTCCCTATATAATGTGTGTAAAATACGGGCCTATGTATCTTGGCAATTGAGATGTGCATTGGGGTTGAAATGTGCTGGTTCTGCTGAACATGCAATTATTGTTTGTTAGTTTATTCTATAATTGTTACGAAAACACTGGGTAGGCTACGGACACCGAGTTGTACAAAAGAACATTGGGTAGCTGCATCTATGCACTTGAATTTTTAGTCCCACGAAAAAGAATGTCAGAATTAAGGTCTTCATTTGCATTTTCAATGATTTTGCAACACCATCACCTATTAAGAACAAAGAACTAGAAATTTCCAATTGTCTGATTGGGTTTTAGTAACATTTACTTGGGCTGCCTACATATCTTTTCTTCTGGATGGTTATTTGGCTCAGGCATTTGACATTTGCGGAACACAATTGCCTGTATGTTGGCTGTCACTTATTTTCTATTTTTTGAAAACCTTTTCTCAACTCTGTGTAAAAGTCACACTATTTTAAATAGAAGTTTTTACTTCACTTCAGTGACACAATTGTAACTGTAAATTCTGGTTTTCTTTTCCCTTTTTTTATGCTAGGTTTTTGACCTTCAATCTGTGAAGCCTCATCAATTTGTTCAATATGGGTTGGGATGCTTGGAAAAGTTGGCTGAACTTGGGGACCTGTGTGCCAAAGAGACTCGTGAAAAGCTGAGGGTTGTGGTACGCATACAGGCAGATGAAATTCTCAGTTTCTTGTTTACGTACAGATATTTGTGATCTTCCATTTTATTTCCTCCGCAGATGGAATTAATTAGAAAAGGGTAGTGTCATAGTGATTTCTGATTCCATTTTTATATCTGCAGCCCTTTTTTTTGGTCCTTATGCATGTTCATTTTTCCATGGATAAGAGGACATTGTTGTAAACTCACATGAATAAAGACAGAAAGGGGACTCCTGGTAAAGACGAGTGGGAAAATCACTTACCAATCAGAACAGTGCAAATAGTCAAATTAATCAAATACATGCAAAGATTTTGCGTGACTGAAAATAACATGAATTCTACTTGTTCTGGGTTACTGAGTTTGGTTTGACAGGTTGCAGGAGGAGATGGCACTGTGGGTTGGCTCCTAGGAAGCCTTGGAGAGCTTCACAAACAAGGGCGCGGGCCTGTTCCTCCAACAGCTATCATTCCCCTCGGGACGGGAAATGACTTGTCTAGGAGTTTTGGTTGGGTAAGCTTCTCAGTTTATTTGGGGGGGCCAACTTCTCAATTTTTCCACTTCTTTCTGGTCATTTTGAGGACTGGTTCCTTAATTTTCTTTCCAGGGTGGTTCCCTTCCTTTTAACTGGAAATCAGCAACCAAAAGAACTCTTGACAAGGCAAGTACAGCTCCAACTTGCCATCTAGATAGGTGAGTATTCTTTTCCCTGGAGTTACATTTACTGGTTCTTGTTCACATTGGATGATGCTGGTAATGTCGACAACATCTGGTTATGGAACCATACAGTAATTAAAGGGTTCTCTGGCTTCTCTCTTATAGTCATTCGTTTCCGTCATGTACATATACGGTGTATAGATATTGGATATCCAATCGTTACATCTTCAAATACTTGTTGGGTAAAAATCAACATTACTAGTCCCAGTTGGACATCTGAGGTGGCATGAAGGCCACACCCAAAACCTGTAGGCTCTTGTTTGAGCCACGACCTCGTTGCTTTATCACTGTTAGTGTATCAAGTTCTTATTTAGTCCTAAAATCTTACTGCGTTGCTGGTTTTTTGAGTTCTTAAGTGTTGAATTAATTTGACACGGAAAAAATGAATCTTGTTACCAAGTTTCTACGCAGATGGACTCGCCTATATTGCTCAATGGGTAACTGAAAAGCACAAGTATTTGGAGTTTTTTGGTCGATCCAAAAGAGGAAAGTGATCAAGATAGGATGGACTGGAACAGATTAGGATTGCTGAAGTGGTTGATTATTCCGAGAATGATGATTTATACTCAACAATTTTGGTTTTCTATATCTATCAAATCATATTTTTCCAATTAATATTGGATTTGCATGTCGGCATTTGAGCATCACTCTAAGTAAGGGTAGCACATGGCTAATAGCATTGCCTAGTCGCTAGATGGGTCTGATGGTTTTCTCATTTTCAATGTTGGATTCAACTTGGTACACTTAGTTCAAACATGTATGGTATATAAACGTAATGATTTATTCACCTTCTGATTGTCAACAATTGCAATTATCACATGCTGTCTAGACATTAGCATTCCATGGTAAATTTATGCTTGGCTATCGGCAGGAAGCATCTGGATTCATGTATATGCATTCTGTGTGGGTATATAACATGTTACCATGCCAATCACCAATTTCTAGAAGATTTAGTAAACCACATACTCCTATTGAATACTCATGATTGTTTCTGGTCGCAAATTCTTTTAAATGCTTAGCAGTTCTACAGAACACAACTTTGTTTTCTGCAGTTGGAATGTTTCAATATCCATGCCAGCACTGGAAGTTGTGGATCCACCCCATTCTCTGAAGTCTGTGGAGGGGTTCTCCCTTGATCTGGTAACGATTGAGCATGTCTAATTACATCTTGTTTCAATTGGTTGTTTTTGCAGGACTGCTTTTGGTTTGTTCATGAGTATCCTTGTGAGCATCATGATCATTGGCATGGAGTTCTCTCTTAGTTGGCTAGGAGCTCATTTTTTAATGACCCCAGGATTCCTATAAATAACTGTTACGTCTAGACGGTTTATTTTGAGACTGTTGTCCATTTTTTGTTCTACTTTACATCATCACATCTTATTGTTACGCAGTCTAGGGTAGAACTCAACCTCAAAAGCTAGCTGTTGAAGTGAGGTGCCCTTACGCTTATATACTTCATAGTACCTTGGTACCCAGGTGATGTGAGATTTTGCTTCACACCCACCCTCACGCGAAGCTAGCATCCTCACTCAGCAGCACTTGCCGCATGCAGGCCAGAGACATGCACCCTACCCATCTTTAGTACCTAGCTCTGATACCTTGTTACACGGTCTTGGGTTTAACTCAAGCCCAAAAGCTAGCTATTGAAGTGAGGGTGCCTTCACACTTATATACTTAATATTACTTTAGTACCCAGACGTTCCCTCACCCAAACGCATACCAAGATGCACCATCCATGTGGGCTTGGGAGTCCCATGGACGGCGCGTCTTGGCATGTGTTTTTGGTACCCCGCATGTCAACCCTTTGTGTTATTGTACTAGCTGAACAGAGTATCAAGGCCACCACCTTAAGACCTCATGTGCCAACCTATGGGAATTGGCTTGTGCCTGCCATCTTTATGGGGATCTGTGACTTAAGCCTTGGGCAAGGAGACAGCGCTGTACTTGTGGATAATGCATGAAGTCGTGCTAAAAGTCTCATACCATGTACTTGGCAAGTGGCATGGTGCAATGGTACTTGTGGGCTTCGGATTGACACGTTGTCTTACTCAAGCAGCACTTTACTGCAACACAGACGAACATTGTTTATATTATGACACATATCAATACAAGACCCAACAAACCAATGTGGTACAGCAAATAAACAATATTCTAACAAATGTTTTGAACATTGATGGATTGAGCAGGCAGGAGAAATAGAAGGGCAGTTGCCTGAGAATCGGTCTTGTTATGAAGGAGTATTTTATAATTACTTCAGCATAGGTATGTAATTTTGATCTTACGAAATGCATGATGCCTTTCACCTGTTTCATGTTTGCCTAATATAGTTCATGTATAAAAAGTATTGACCTTTGAACTTGTTGGTTTTGGTGTTGTGAAACCTTGAACCTTCAATGGTGAGCCTTAGCCTTTTGTTTTTGTTAAAGCATCCAACTCAAAACCAATTGGCAATGAGTGGAGAGGCCGCCCAAGCTCATATACTAGTTTTCAAGATGATAATTAACCTATGTGGGACAAATTCCAACCTTCTTCTGCACGTGCAACCCCCGACTCGCATGTGGAGAGGTCAATAAAGGATCCAAAATGTATGGATCACAACGAAGTGCAACTATGGCATAAACAAAGGGGAAAAGACTCTGAAAACCTAGCTCTGATACCATGTTAAAACATCCAACTCAAAACCAATTGGCAATGAGTGGAGCCCAGGCTCATATACTAGTTTTTGAGATGATAATTAACCGATGTGGGACAAATTCCAATAGTTACTCAAGGAAGTGACCAAAATGTAGCTTATGATTTTCAAATCATTGGCTATTGCAATGGTTTGGATTTCATGTTTGTTTGCTTATCATCTTCATAGACCCATATCTTCTTGTTCTTTATGACTATGTCAGATGGACTCTGGTAAGAGTGTCAGGTGCAAGTGCGGATATGTCTGTCCGATTTATCGTATTCCCACATTAAGGTTTCATATTTTAACATACTAATACTGTTTTCCAAGATAAAACGGTGTTTATAAGGTTCCATTGAGTGTTTCATGCATAAGATGGGGTCCTCATACATGTTTTCATAGTAAACTATAATTAGTACTCCCTTCGTCCCTTTTTAAGTGTCCTGCTTCGTAACTCCAACTTATTAAAAAGACATCATCATTGTACCTTTCACATCAACTTTTTCCTCTACTTTCCCTACTTACCCATCATCATTACACTTTTACTCACTTACTTTTCAAAGTGGAATCTACTTTTAGGGACAAAATAGACAATTCACCAACTTTTACCCACTAACTTTACAAAATGGATACTTATTAAGGGACAGCCCAAAATAGAATACCGGACTATAATTAAGGGACGGAGGGAGTAATCACTAGTTTGTCTTCTTTGGGTGAGTAGTCAACTACAATTGTTGGGCATGCATCCCATTATTCCCATACTTTTATCCTAGTGTTCACTGTCCAACATGGGTACTATATACACTTAGATAAGTTCCTGTAATATACTCAATCGTATGAGATCTGTGCTTTCACTGAACAAAACACACCCAACACTGAGAGGGAAGTTTGCCTACCATGTAACTTTTAGTCCATCCATCCAATATTCATCTCTGAATTGTAATTTTGTTATGCAAGAAGCAACTCTTACAAATGGCAAAAACAAAAGACGGAAGGTAGTTAAGTGATGAGTAAGAGAAAGTTTGTCATCGCAAGATTGTCTCTAGATTTTAGCATAACCTCTTGTGATTGGCTTGCTATCCTTAATATGTTGTTCAGTCTCTTACCTCTAATGTTTGGATGCAGGAATGGATGCACAAGTTGCTTATGGCTTTCACAATTTACGCAATGAGAAGCCTTACCTTGCACAAGGTCCTATTTCAAACAAGGTGA
>BPLS01000174.1:304591-423738 GCA_019656275.1 Rhododendron kiyosumense | reverse complement strand
TCTCTCTCTCTCTCTCTCTCTCTCTCTCTCTCTCTCTCTCTCTCTCTCTCTCTCTAACAAGACATAGCTTTAATCCTTGGTTGTAGTTAAGTACATATATCTATGATTATATCATACTACTTCGTTTGTGAGACAAGTGAAAGAAGCTCCCTTTCCTAAAAATTTGGTCCGCTATTGTGATCTACCTAGGCTTCTGATTTAACATGCATTGGCATATCTTTAACAAGTTGAGTCAGTTTTCAATCCCCCTTATCACTTTATCATATCCTTCTCATATTATGAGTCAAGCTTTTGGGCAATTGGTGCCAGGATGTATTAACGATTGTCCATCAATCTGTGTGGCTATGAATACACGCCCAGTTAGCAGGTGGTAACATGAAAGAAATTATGCTTCTTCAGTTGTTTGTTAACTGAAAGTGACAAACAAACACTAGTAGAGTCCATCTCAATTATAGATCTAGTCCATCGGTTCTCTTCCTCTTGGAAATGGACTTGATAGCATATCTTCGTGTGGTGTTAGTAAACCTGACCATTCCTATTTTGAATTAGGTAATGATACAGTGGCAGTTTCAATGGCGTTGGCTGAGAATTTGATATATGATTCTGGATATAATATGCAGATGACTTGACTTTTTAAGCAATAATATTTTTTTGCCTTCTCCCTTTACTTCCAAATCAATTTTTTTCTTTCTTCTCTGCTTTCGTCATATACAGCCAACAACTCATCCCAGCATCAAATTGTGACTGAAGTACGAGAGGGTACATGCTTGAACCATCTTGTTTGTTAGCTTGCAAGCTTTTTGGAAGACTACCACTGGACAATCTCACTAGTTTTCAGGTAGCATGGGGAATCTTTGAGCACAAGCCCGACAGGGTCCACAAGACTCCAGTTTCACTTATCAACCCCATACTACCAATAAGATATCTTCCTGTTCCTTTCAAACCAAAACGATTGACCGTCACAAATATGTAAAGCTGGAAAAAAAATTGAGAAAAAACTGCAATGACTACTTGAACGTATTTTTAGCTTTTCCTTCTGCACCAAATTTGAATCTGTGTTTAAGGTAAACTATTACCGCGAGAGAAGCTAGAGTGCTAGACTTTCACATCCATACAAAAATTCAGATAAAGAAAACATGATTACTGGATTTCAGAGGCCTCAAATGCCATGATTTGGGAATGTAAGTACAGTACCGAGGGAGGTTGTAAATACATCTAATAAACAAAGTACTAAGAGACAGTTTCTGCCTTGTCCTTGGGTTGCTTCATACTATTTTTCTAGGTCGAGTTGTTACACTAGTGCAAAAATAGTCTCAAGTCACCTATATATGTGTGGCCGCAAACTGCTCTCGATTGGTTAGATGTGAGAATTTGCAATTTGGGTGTTAATTTCTTTATTTAATACTCTCTTTCAATATATGTTTTGTCATGCAAATAAAGCATTTACTTACTCGACCATTAGTGGTCCTGTTTTTACAGGTGATTTACTCTGGCTACAGTTGCAAACAAGGTTGGTTCCTCACACCATGCATGAATGATCCGAGTTTAAGGTCAGAACACTCCAAGCAAAGGAGTTTGTTAGTGTTTCTTTATCTAAGTTATATGCCTTGTGACATTTTTCCATCTATTATTAAATTTTTAAATGTGACTGATGTCAACATGATATCTTTTCTGCTATCTAGGATTGTTTCATATTTCTATCAACTGTTAAGCACTGGCAAATGATATATAGGCAAAGTGAAGCATATTAATTAGCGAGGACCATGAAAGCCTACAAGGCAATCACTTGTACGGTACAGAGAATGGGTTGGTGTAGATAGAGCTCAGCACCAATATTCAGGATGGGGTTCTCTGGAGTGAAATCAAATTGTTGTAGAGCCTGATTTGCATTTCTTCGATGTGTTGTGAATAGTAGCCTTTGTGGTTTTTGATTCTCTTCCAAGGTAGGGTGCTGAGAGTTTGGAGAACATGATGTTTGGGGGTAGAGGTGTCAAACATGCGTGTTGTGCCGTGCCGTGCCATTCAACTTCCGTGCCAACCGTGCTTCGTGCCATGCCGTGCCGTGTCCGTTTACTAAAATCTTGTCGTGCCGTGCTGTGCCATTTTCAATCGTGTCGTGCTGTGCCATGCCCATTTACTTAAATCGTGTCGTGCTGTGCCATGCCCATTTACTTAAATCTTGTCGTGTCGTACTGTTTTTCAATTGTGTCGGGCCGGGCCGGGCCCATTTACATAAATCGTGTCGTGCCATGCCGGCTCGTTTTTTAATCGTGTCTTATCGTGCCATTTTTCAATCGTGTTGTGCCGTGCTAGACCCATTTACTTAAATCGTGTCGTGTCATGCTGGCCCGTTTTTTAATCGTGTTGTGTCATACCAGCCTGTTTACTTGATCGTGTCGTGTCATTTTTCACTCAAGGGCTACCCGAGCTGTTTTTGAAAATCGAAACCGTTTATCTTTTATGTGAGAGAGATTATATAGTTCGTGCAAAAAATGAAGTAAATTGGTTATCGTTATGTACTTGATCGCACATATCAAAAGAATTCATATTAATTAATCTACGTCCCACTGAAAGGGCTTCCAAAACCCAATAGACCCGAAAATTTTGCGAGAGTGATTAAAACACCATGAACAACAAAATGAACGGTATGGATCATCATCATTGTGTCGCAATCGCGTGGCTAGCGTACATTGGACTATGGCAGAATACATTGGTTTAGAACCATATAAGTTTGATGTATAGATTTGAAAGGTAGCTGCAAACTCATTTTTTCGAATGTTCGATCTAAACCGTTACGATTTAAGTCTTATCAAATTTATCATTCTCCCCTAAATAGGTGATAATCGGATGTCAGAAATCACGTGATCGGAACACATTCGTTGCTTCCAAAGGTTTTTTTTATAAATTATGAAACTAAAATGGCTTGTTTAGTAATTAAAATTATTGTTAATTAATCTTATTATAATTATGAGTCACAAGTCAAATTATTTAATAATTTTTTTCCTGTGCGTTGTGTCATGCCCTTTTGTACTCGTCAACCCATGCCATGCCTGTGCCCATCAAACCCGTGCCGTGCCCGGCTAGAACCAGGTCGTGCCGTGCCCGTCAACCAATGCCGTGCTCGACTAGGCCTAGAACCGTGTTGTGCCGTGCCATGCCCGTTCAACTACCATGTTGTGCCCGTGCCCGGCTAAACCGTGTTGTGCCGTGCCAAGCCAACTTCTATACCATGCCCGTGCCGTGTCCGCCCACTTCCGTGCCCCTTGCCAATCCACGTGCCTACTAAAACCGTGTCATGTCATGTTGTGCCTAGCCAAGACCGTTCCCCGTGCCTATCCACATACTCACTAAGACTGTGCCATGTCGTGCCGTGTCGTGCCAGTGTCATGCCGTGCCAGCCCGGCCCGTTTGACACCCCTATTTGGGGGTTTGATTGAGCCTGCGGAAATATTCATAGGGTTGTAAGAAGATAAAAGTGTCGAACAAATTAGAAGAAGAAGAAAACTCTACAGAGTATCTTGTCTGCAATATTTCGATTATTATTTCTTGCTTACTTCAATATATGGGCACAATACTTTTGTCGTTTTCTTTATTTTATCGGCACATTTCTTTTGTCCTTACTCTTACTATACGTTGAGTTTTCATGGTGAAACTTTTTACATTCATACCTACCCCATCATTATTCATAGCTTTCTCAACAATTTATGAAATGCAGGGGACTAAGGAACATCGTAAGGTTGTATATTAAGAAGGCCAACTGCTCAGAATGGGAACAAGTTTCAATCCCTTCATGGTTAGTTCCATTATGTTGCTATTTGTCTGGTTACATGTATCCCAATCAGAGTGTTGATTTGTTGCTAGGTTATGTTATTGAAGAAAGTAAATGCTTCCAATCTTGCAAGAAACTTTTGAATTTGAGTATTGGATTGGATTGGATTCTCCAAATATTATTTCGTCAAGTTATTCGCCAAAGCATATTGCTATAGTAACATTACACATTCAGCTTGTTAGTAGTACTTTTCTTCTTGCCATATTTCTTATTCCTCTATAGTTAATTTGCCCTGACAGTTTCTTTTTCTCCAGTGTCAGGTCAATAGTTGTTTTGAATCTCAATAGTTATGCGAGTGGAAGAAATCCATGGGGTAATCTGAAGCCAGAGTATTTGGAGAAGGTAAGTTTTGCAGTTGCATTTCGGCAATACTTGCATTATGGACACTTTCCCTTTTTGTAGTTAATAAAAAGCAGCAATACTTGCATTATGGACACTTTCCCTTTTCGTAGTTAATAAAAAGCGTTCATATTGCTTTGAAGAAATAAAGGAATGAATTGTTATTTGTTTACTCATGAGAGTGTACGGTGAGTTTAGTTGATGTCAAGTGTTCAAAACCTAGAAATTCTTCTATTGATAATGCTGTTATGTCCTCTGACTCCTCTCGTTCAGCAGTTTACCATCTCGGGTATTGTTTTCATGATTCTAGGCATCGTTAGAATAGTTCACTTGCACTGGATTTAATGTCATTTATGGTGTAAAAATATCATTGCCCATTTGACACAGAAAACAGAAAATTAAGGAAAAATAAATTTTACCAACCTGCTTTGCCACCTGTTTATTCTCTGACAAATAACAAGTTTAAAATCCAATTTTGCCCAATTTTTTATATATTGAGGAATTTTCAAACATATTCATCAGTTTGTTGTTCTCTTCTGGTTTTTCTCTATTGGCTTTCTTGTATACTCTTAATCTTAACTGAAACTATTTTGAATTGAGCTAAAAATTGAATTTTGAAATTTTTTTTTCTTGCCTCGCAGAGAGGCTTTGTTGAGGCTCGTGTTGATGACGGTCTCCTAGAAATTTTTGGCTTAAAACAAGGATGGCATGCTTCCATGGTTATGACTGAACTTATTTCTGGTATACACATTGCCCAGGTACTACGATTGTAACTTATTACCTTTTTGTTACTTAATTTTGTTTCATTGAATAGTGTTGATCCTTCAATCAACTAGCCTTTTTGAGCTCTCGGCCGAATTACTTGGGAATTTGAAGAGCATGATGTTTAACCCCAGGAAACTATAGAGCTCTAAGTTAAGATGTTATAGATTATGTTTTCCAATTTGAGGAAATTAAAATTATATGGCATTAATTAAAAACGGGCGGTTCCGGGGACAATTAATTAGACACCTAAAAAAACACCTCATAGTTTTCGATCAAATTTTAATGATCCGAGCAGCTCAATGTGATCAGAACGTGATTCTAATGGTACTCGCGAGAAATCAGCAAAAAAAAAAGACCCGGAAGGCCTTGATTTGAGTAGTTTTTAGCTTAGATTTGATAAATGGTTCCATTAAAATATGCTCAAAACAAGCATTTTCCGGTCCTTTTTTTTTTTTTTTTGCTAATTTCTCATGGGCACTCTTAAAATCACATTCTGCACACATTGAACAGTTCGGATCATAAAAATTTGATCAGGAACTATAAGATTGAGATTTGGGTTGTTTTTTTAGGTGTTTAATTGGTTGTCCGCGGAACTGCCCCGAATTTTTAAAAAAAAGTTATTAAAAAGAACTCAAATTTCGGTATATAATGGGTGAGGATTGTAGTCTATGGAAATGAAACTAATTTCATGTTACATACTGTATTGGTTGGGCTATTAGGCTCTATAGCAACTCTGATAAGCACTTGACTGAAGTGTGGGGCTTGAGGCCTTCCAACTTTTCCATATATGGTGCAAATGAAATGGGCCATTAATTCAGAAATCAAACCATTTCCTAGAAAACATAAAACGTAGTGTAAGGTGTTGCGGACGATGATCCCGTTTCTACGTCTCGGATCCATTTACTTTAAGATAAATGGGGTTTGATCCAATATGTCAACATGTTTTCTTCCCAAGGTAAATGGATTCTGAAACTATGTTAATCGATATCCGATCAATATATTTTTGGTATGGCTCATGTTTTTGACGAGATGTAAAAAGTGAATGGTTTTGATAAGCTTTGTGGCCGTGCCACAGAAGGGTTCAACCTGGGGTGAAGTAATTTTTTAGGAACTGCAAACGAGCTATGTTCATCTTAAAAAGGCACATAGTTGTGATTTCTACTTGGGGAAAGAAGCTTGTGATTTTCTTGAATACTAGTAAAACTTTGATATTGCTGCTCTATGCATATGATTGTATTGGGCATTTCATAGGGTGCGGCGATACAATTCGAGTTCAGAGGTGGGGAGTGGAAAGAAGGGTTTCTGCAGATGGATGGGGAGCCATGGAAACAGCCAATGAGTAAGGATCATTCCACAATTGTAGATATTAAGAAAGTTCCATTTCAGTCTGTTATGGTCAATGGAGAGTAAGATGGACACACACCTTTCAACAATTGGTCAGTATAAATCACATTCATTTCCTTGTGGATTGTATATTATTAGCACAAATTGTTGTATTTAATCCTTTCCTTGCTTGTATACCTCGATTCATTTTACGAAACTATGGCATTATTGGCGTAGAAATTCAACTCATCTGTGTTTCTCTGGTGACTCATGGTTTCGTATGGGAACTTGCTATTGTTTACATGGTGTTTGCTTTCTTTTATAATACACCGAAGGCTTATTTGTTTGAGCAGACATGAGCATCAGAAAGAGAATTATGTTATTGGTGTTTGGTTAAAATATTTATGGGCCGGATTTAATTTACATTTGATAGATAAATATATAATGTCACAAATGTAGACAACCTGCATAACGACTTCTCTTATTCCGAAGCATACAATTGGTGAACCAAAAAGCTAGGGGTACCGACCATTGCAGCACCGATGGTGCAAAAACACCGCACGGGTCCATTTTGAGGTCTCGCGCAAGTGATCCGAACTGCTCATTAAGTTTTATACTTTTTTGGTTGTGCTGCAAAAAAATCATTTTAGCGAGACTTCAAAGTGAGTCCACATGCTTCCTGTGCACTATCTTTGCTGAAATGGTCGGTACCCGTAGTTGGATTTGGTGAACTCTTTAGGTCACAGATTGTTTCTCTCTTTAGAATCAAATTGCCTTCATATCGCACGGCCATCACCAACAAACTTTTAGACCATGTTTTGTTCTTGGATTTGTCAATAGAATGCAAAATGAAAAGCTCTAAAACTATTTGGAGAGATATCTGGAGGTTTCTAGAATAGATTTACGTATGATCAGCCGCTACATGGTGGGTTTTCGATAGGGCTGCAAACGAACCGAGCCGCTCACGAGCCGCTCGCAGCTCGGCTCGTTATTGGCTCATTCAAGCTCGGCTCGAAAGGTAAACGAACGAGCTCAAGCCGGTTTTATAAGCTCGTTTCATAAACGAGCCGAGCTCGAGTTGCGATGAGCTCGGCTCGAGTCGGCTCATGAGCCGAGTATATATATATATGTTTTTTTTTTTTTTTTGATTTGGGGGTATATATACTTAAAAAGTGAAATTTGAATTTTAAAAAATGAATGTGGAACCTATAAACGAGCTCGAGCTCAAGCCGAGCTGACTCGTTCATATACTATCGAGCTCAGACGAGCCGAGCTCGAGCTGTGCTAATGATTATCGAGCTCGAGCCCATATTTTCGAGCTCGATTCGAGCTCGAGCCGGGCTCGAGCCTCCCTATAAATGACCAAGCCGAGCTCGAACATGCTGAGGCTCGGCTCGACTCGGCTCGTTTGCAGCCCTGCTTTTCGGTCCTCCAATACCGCTATTACCAAAACTTCGTATCTGTATCGCCCAATTCTCGATCTGTATCTCTTTGAATCCGATTTACCTGCTTCACGACTGCGACGGTCACAACCATCATGGTTGCTTGAAGTGCTCTGGCTTCAAAAATAAATTTATACACCCTATTCCCGCTACGTATCATTCGATACTTCCGCTATCACTGCACCATTACAACTTCCACCATGCAGTCCGCTACCGCTATTTAAAAACCTTGGTTTAATTGAAAACTGATTTGGTCATACAACTTCAAACAAAGGAAAATATTTCATTTTGGTACGTACAACTTCTACATCTGTTGTACGTAGAAACAACACTACTCCTCAATTCCGCTTATGTTTGGACCATGCCAATGTACATTTTGGACCATCTAAAACAAAGAGGCTATATTTGGACCATGCCAATGTACTAGCTTTTTTAATTTTTCTTGGATATCTTTTTTTTTTACAAACGGCTTTCGTTTTGTTTTGGTTTTATATCTTTTTTTACTTTTTAAGATTTGTCTCGATTAGAGAAAATTGAAACATTTACTTGACAAAAAATTGGAAAAGGATCAATAAAGACGATAACAATCATTTTTTTTTTTTTCGCCTTTGTAAACCATCCTTAAAATTGGTCCATTATCTTGTTAATTTTCTAATTCGTCTCACCGAGAGAGTTAGCAAAGTAAAACACCTTAACATCTTAAAAAATTATTAATGCTAAAATAATGTAAATTAAGGAATATAATCTAAGATAGTCCAAACTGTACTCTAGAATTGGAGCTAGGGTAAGCATAAACATTAAACAATCACATCCACAGAAGAGAAAAACAAATTAACCATCTAGTGTTTCCTCTCTTTTTTTGTTCAAATTGTTATAAAGCCAACCAATCTTCTTATACAATAATAATAAACACATAACCAAAAGAGAAAAATAAAATAAAAAATAAAAAAGGAACGAAACAATGAAAATAAAATAAAGAAGGAAATTATAAAATCATATTATCTGGGGACCAACTCTTCCGGTTTCAGTCTCTGAATCCCTTCATCTCTTCCATAATAAGGAAATTCCATCTTTTACCCTTGAGCACACCAGGCCAACACTCTCTGTCGTTCAAAGTCCGAATCCATTATTTATCATTCCAATATCTAGAAATTCATTCCTAACAGGCGATATCGAGCTTCCACTGTTTGGCAATGTGGAGAAAGAGATTGTCTCAGCATATGTATACACAGGCAGAGGAGATAAGGACAAACACGTCGAATTTGGTACAAGACTCAAGGACAAATCCGTCAAATAATTTGGTATGTCATGACCCAAATATGGATAGGGCATGTCAACCAAACATGGATGAGAAGTCAAATGACACTCATGGGTTGGATTGAAAGATGAGGAGGACCCTTTACAACGGTGATCAACGTCGACGTCGTTCATGGGCCTTTTCCCATTTTCGATTACTTCATTAGGCCGCGAAAGGCCGGTCAACCTTTGAACCAGGGTCTTGAATTCCCGGGCATTGGCGTGGATGATTTTGGGAGGAGGGGCGTTAGTGATTAGGCCGCAAAGCTTTGGCGACCGGGCTGTTTTTTGCGAGGAAAATGATGGTTTTTTGATAACATGGGAGTCCTCTTTGATCCTCAATGGAGTTGGATGCGGATCGTTGATCGGTCTTTTTCTCTTTTCCTGGACGTGAATTGTTGTTGTGCTCATGGCAACATCTCCACAAGCTAGCACAACAACAAAAAATGCAGGGAGAGAAACAGTACTGGATTTGCCCAAGAAACCATGAAGAAGATTTGCTAGATATGCACACACACACACACAGAAAGAAGAGAGAGAGAGAGAGAGAGAGAGAGAGAGAGAGAGAGAGAACTGAAATTTCGGACCGTTAATTTAGAGTATGGTAGGCTATAAAACGATTGGTTTCACTAAATCTTTGGCTTTTTTGTTGGCTTTTCTTTTTTTTTAATTTTTCATTGTGATATATGCGTCAAATTTTACTTGAATAATTCGTCTCAGTAAGAGAATAAAAAGCGCGATGACAAATACATTTTAAAATTTAGTAAAATACCGATGCAAGTTTCTAGCTTATTTTTGGCTTATTCAATCGGTACTTCAAGAACTTTTTAAATTAAGTTATCATTTTTTCTATTCTGGGTTTCTCTCATTAAAACTAATGGATTCTCCTAAAATATTGACCAGATGCTAAAAGAACCTCACTAGAGAAGATGAACAAGAAGTTTCAAATAAAAAAAAAGTTCAAAAAAAATTAAGACATCTCAAACACAGAAAGTTGAATGGCCCGCATTTTTCTGTAGTCGTTCTTAGACCAACATTTTAGAAAAGAATGAAAATGGACAAGTGTTGTATAGTTACAGAAATTGATCATAACAGATAAATAATACAAGTAGAACAAGTTTCTTCACTTCAACGTAATTCAAAACTTATTCGAGAAAATGGAATATATATACGGAAAAATGTTAAGTCTTGATTCCAGCACGAAGCTTGTTCAAAATGAGAGTTGTCGATGCAATTCACTTTCAACATCTTCAGCAACATATCAGTAAAGGTCTTGAAGTCGATCTCTCCGGCCAGCGCTCACGATAGTTGTTGCAGTTGGCAAAGTCGGTGCGACCAACTCTTCTAGTAAGAGCTCCATCTCCTTGGCATTTGTTTTGTTGAAGCATAAGTTTCATTTAGTTTTTTGGCCCTTTCCATGTACAAAGCCCATATGGAGATATTCAAGTCCAACCCCTTGCTCTAGAATAATCTCTAGAAGACTTTAAAATGATCTGTGTGTAGAAGAACTAAAGAGTAGTTCAAAATATATAGATATTTTATTTGGAAGAGTCTAGATACTTGTCACTTGTTGAATTACTAAAGAAATAAAAAAATCATCGTATGAAATATCTTGAGTCTAGAACCATTCATATGAGTTGTATAAATGGGAATGTTGTCTAGTCATTTTGTTTGAGAGAAAAGGCTTGAGTGTTCAATGTAAAGTTTAACGTTCCATTTACCTCTCCTACTTCATAATCTCTTTCGGCCTCCTTACAAGTTTATCTTTAACAATAATTCTTTATCCAACATCTCCAACAAGTAGGAACATACTAGAGTCTGGGAACGTCTAGAAGGGTCTGGATTCGACAAACTACCAATAGGTAAGGACAAGGTCTGGGTTGATGTTGATTTTCTAAATTCTATGGTGGATCTGTTTGATCCATAGAACTACGTCTTCAAAATTGGTGGCCAAGATATCTGTCTTGGTTTGGAGGACGAGTGGGACCTGGAAGTGATGAGACTTCAAGTGTAGTTTGTAAAAAATTTATTGGGACAGATTGCGTTGATCCTGACTGCCCACCAACTGTAAAGTTGGCATTGCTTAATTCTTGAACAAGCGACCGTCATACATGCGCCGCCTATGTGCTCTATGTGATTGGGTGCATGATTGAGGCTGCCTCATTCGGGGCTAATGTCTCTCTCATGTACCTTAATCTTATTGGGGACGTACGTCGTATTAAGGACTAAGCATGGGGAGCTGCACTGTTGGCTCACTTACTAAAAACTCTTAGGAGGGTGAAAGAGAACAACAGCACTGATGGACCAGGCTTCTTCTTTGTTTTGCTGGTAAATCAACTTGTTTTTTTAGCTTTTTTTTTGTGCCATCAACATATTCGATAAAACCGTTTGCACAGAGAGAGAGAGCATTCAAGACTTGAGTTTTTCAAAGGAGATAGTTATCAAATCCTAACTGAATTTTGACGAGTGTATGAAAATTCGACACCAAAAAAGCTGAGGAAGTGAGCATCGGAACACCGGTATCAACTGTATTTGCAAACATTTTGCTGAAGAAGCTTGTAAACCCTAAATCGACGAAGAGAACTATTGAAACCCTAAGTTGAAATAGATAACTGCGCTTGGAGTAACCCCTGACATCGACAGACTTTCACCTCTAGGGTGAATTCTCTACAAAACTAAGAGTATCTTCAAGAACTGAAAAGAGAAAAAGTACGAGGAGAGAGAGAGAGAAACAAATGCTTTCAATTCATTTTCTCTGTTACTCGATTACAAAGCTCAGCCTATCCTTCTTTTATATACTCTGATTACAAACTAATTACAGCAGCTAATCATTAACTAATTACCCCAAACTCCACTAACTAAACAATTAATCAATGTTGAAACTGAAGCTGACGTGGGGGGAGTCCCAACTTGAGCTGTTCTGGCCCTCTTGGGTCCACCCTCCGTAGCTGAATATGTATGTTGTTTGTTCTTAGGTTTTTGCCCTCGAGCATCTCCTTCCTCTCTTGGAAGCATTAAGTTTTTCTAAAGACAATGCGAAAAATGCTGAGGGCTTTCCATTGGTTCTATCTTGAGCCACTATTCTAAAGAAAACACTCACGGGACAACCACCACAAGATAGACTGGTTGCAATCCTTAAATGCTATTAGGGAGGAGGATGTAAGTGGTTTATGTTTTATCTACGAATTCGGTTGTATAGTTTAGAGTACTATGTCATAGCCTTATTGGAAATCAATTTTTGTAGATCATATGGGAGCCGTACGACGAAAAGATGGTGGGACTTGTCCCCGATTCTTTGAAGGATCAAACCGCTGTTCGTTTGTCCCGAGTACCGGTTAATTGTTTTGAAAAACTTATGTGCTACCGGCCAAACCTCTACCCTAGTCAGTTCGGGTTGGCCAAAGATTTTGAATGCACCTTGACTGAGGGAGTGGTTGGATTGGCAAAGAAACGGAGTAAGGTTGGGCCAAGGGCGACTAATAGTTTTGTTGACTTTGAGCTGTGTGCATCGTGTATTGATCATTGGAATAGGCAGTTCTCTCTTCTAATCAATTTCAAACCCCCGTTTGAGGCTGATACGTCTTCTCCGAGGTCACCCTTGCAGTCTGCATGACATGTCTCCCATTCTCCGGAAATAGAAGTGGGTAATGCAACCAATCACTCAAGCAATTTGGGCTGCACACCACGGTATACATGCAAGATTGTATGGTAATTAATATACTTTTTAACACTTGCCTTACACTTCATACGAATTTTTGCATTTGAAGTTAGTCTTTTTTTCATAGGTTTAGATAATTCTAAGCCTTATTCGATGACGAATGCTGAAGCTCCAGTTGGGATTCATCGTGAACAATTTAATGGTAATTAAAGTTCCATTTACACTAGCTTTACACTCGTAAGAATTCTTGTACTTGAAGGTAATTGAATCATTTTTTTTTTTTTTTTATAGATATGGAGAATTTTGAGTTTGATTGGACAGACCCAACTTCTATTGTGGATTTTATGGGTAAGTTTTCTGCCTATGTTTAGTAATGTTGGTCTTTTTTCAAGATTCTAAGTACATGTCTGTGGACACATGCACGACAAGGATGGATGGTTCTGTCAATGATGAAGAGGAAGTGGATGAGATGATGCAGAATGGTATGGATGAACTGGATGCGACGAGGCAGGATGGCAGCGAAACGGAAGTGGACAATGCGAGGCTCGATGTAGGTGCGATCAGTGTCGGCCCCAACATTTGGGTTGTCTAAGTTTAACCTTCCGCTTGGCTGCCCCTAAATATATATTTTTTGTATATATACAAATTTTATTTTATTTTTTTTGCCCCTTGCCGGGGGTTGCCCGAGCCGGCCGGCTTGTGGGGCTTACCCCTGGCCGGCCCTGGGCGCGATGGGTCTAGATGGTGAAGTGGATGCGACGAGGCTGGGAGAGCATGGTAATGTGCCTAAAATCCCTCTAGCTACTTCATTTTTTAGTACGGCAATTTTACCAAACTAACCTTCAAAATTAAAAGAATTTAGAGAACTTACCAATTTGAAATTGCCCACTTGTTGTTAGTCTATCAATATTCTATGGGAATGTAGTTGGACTTTTCAAAAGCCTCCAAACTCCAATCCCTAAATTCCTACAATTTTAAGTTTTTTAAATTAAAAAAAGAAAAGAAACGTGGGACTTTGGGGGAGGGAAAAAAAACCGTCCATCTCCCAACCCCACTACTACATCAAAACCCCACTACTCCTGAAACACGCATGCCGGCACTACAAGAAAATCGTTCTATAGCAACGGTCGAAAGCGTTGCCAAAAATCCAAAAACTGTTGGTAGAGACCCGTTTAGGCTATACCAACGGTTGGAGAACCGTCGGCCAAACCGTTGCAATATATCCGTTGCTGTAGAGGTATAGCAACGGTTTTGATGAGCGTTGGTATAGATTTTTTTTCCGCGTGGCGGACGAAATATTCTTGCTCCTCCTGAGAATCAAACCTCCAACCTCGTGTGTGCGCGCGCGCGTGCACGAACCAATTGTCCTAGCCCAAAATTTGTGAAAAATTATACACCTTTTAATATTTATACTATACTAACCCGATTTTTTTAATCTTTTTTTAAAATTTGGTTACTACTAACGGTTAATGAAAACCAATGCTATAGTCCAGTTTATAATAACAGTTATTGGAAACCGTTGCTATAGTCTAGTTTTTAGCAACGGTTTTCATAAACCGTTGCTATAGTCCAGTTTTTAGTAACGGTTAATGAAAACCGTTGCCATAGTGTTGTAATCTACTAACGATCACATGAAAATCGTTGCTATACACCATCTATACCAACAGTTTTTTGAACCGTTGCAAAAAAAACCGTTGGGAGATCTTGAATTTCTTGTAGTGCGGCATCCATCTCTGGCTCTCTCTCTCCCAACTCCTCAACCGCTCTCTCTCTCCCAACTCCCCAACTGCCCACGCCTCTCTCCCATAACCCCACCCCTCTCTCTCACTCACTCTCTCATGGGCTATGAATACCCCTCTTCACTCCTCGCTCAATTTTTCAATTTTTTCACAGAGCTGCTTGGCCGCCAACCATTGCCCCACCCCCCACTCACTCCATCTGGTAGGACTACCCCTCTTTCACTCCTTTTCTCCCTCTTTTTTTGTCTTCCCCCATCTAAAATTCTCTCTCATATGCGCCTTTCAGAGGCGAGGTTCAGCGACGATGGCCGTCTTCCAGAGACGAGGTTCAGATAGGGGAGTCAATTGTTGATCACAGGCCTTCAGGAATTTCAACCAAGTAAGTTGATTCGACAGAATTGATAGATTGGACCCATTCAATTTTTTTCCCCCAATTTCATTTTCTTTTCGAATTTTCCCTAAAATTGTAGGTACAATTAGTACAATTAGGTACAATTGACTGCCAATCTCTCTTGGGTTTTTGCTGGTTGTGTAAAAATTTGCTATTTTGTGAACTGGTATGCACCAATTTGCTATTTTGGTATGCACCAATCCTTCTCGGTTTTGTAATTTGTCTGAATTCTGGGTATTGGGGTTTATGGTATGAACTTGGTTTTGATGCTGTTTAGAGGTTTTGAAGGTTTGATAAGCATGATTTTGTTGACCTGGTGGGTATATCAAGTTGGCTTGTGAATGTTATTGTGGAGAAACAAGAAACTATTTCGGACCTTTTATCTGTTTGCGTTCAGTAAAATTTTAGTTGATGTCATAGGTGGTTGAATTCCTTTATGTGCGAATTCATTTGGCAGGTTTTAGGTTTTGACAATTGAAAGTAATTTGGAACTCGCACTACTCAATTCTGCTAACCACAAGGTATTATTTCCTCTCTGCTTTATCTATTGTAGTGCCTAAAGCTGTGTTTTGTTTTTCGTATATAGTAATTGGATTTTGGTTAGTTGGATTTGTTTCCTGTGCATAAAGAAATGCAACTGGATTCTAAAAAAAAGATTCACTTGGATGGATATGTTTCCCGTGCATAAATAAATGCAGTAATTGAATTCAAAAAAGAAGATTTGGTTAGTTGGAAAGTGTAGGTCAGACAGTGACAATTGACTGCCTTTTTCGTGTTCGACTGAATGCTTCACTCATTTTATGTGTCATCTATCTATCTATCTATCTATCTATCAATATCCTAAAAGAATGTAGTTGGACCTCCCAAAGCCTCCAGACCCCCAATCCTTAATTCCTAGATTTTCCACTTTCTTTAAAAACAAAAAAAAACCCCACGATCGTATTTGTCTCACACTTTCTATATTATCCAATTTTAAAAAAAAAAAACCCACGATCTTTTGAAAAGCCCCACGATTTGTCTCACACGTTCAAATTCCCTTTTCCTTTGTTTTCCAACCCCACGTTCAATTCTTCTTTCTGAGAGTTTGTCAAAAAAAAACCAGAAAAACGGCTGAGAGCTTGATAGTTGATCCTACCATGATCAGCAACCCCCACATACACCTCTCTCTCTCTCCCTCTCTGTCCTCAACCGCCAACAGTTATTTCTTTAATTGTTATAGTAAAGTTTGAATCCAGTTGGAACTTTTTATAGTTAAAAATTTATAGGCTGGAATTTATATATTCAGGATGGATGCGGTGTATGGTGGAGACATAAGCAAACAAAGAATTAAAGCCAAAATGGCTCGACTCATGCGCAGGAGAAGATTAATGACTCAACGTAACGACCCATTAATGAATCAACGTTTCTTAGAAATTGAAAGAGAGGCGCGACGTTTGGGAAGTGCATACTTGCGTCTAAGACGATTGCGGTGTGCGCCCTCTCTAGTTCGGAACGACTGCAATAGTGCGAATGCTCATGTCATCCCCATTGGAGGACAATCTGTCAATATTCCACTACCAACATCGAATGAGTCAAATCCAACTGGTAGGTACCTTTCCTGCAATTAAATATTGCTAATCTTTTTTAAACAGTCTTTCCTTTCAACAAAAAAATATGTGATGTGATTTTTTGTTACTTAATTCATAGAAGCTACCATGGAAAATTTGAATGGAGATCAATCAATTGATCAAAACATAATGCTTCCCGTTGGCCATCCAAATATCGGTTAGTCTTACAGTTTTTCCTACCAGTAGTCAATTGTTACAATTTTGATTTTTTATAAACTGAATTTGAGAGAGAGCAAGTAACAAATTTTAAGGCCAAGAATGAATCTACTAAAATCAATTGAATTGTTATATACTGTAGTAATAATTAAACATGTATATACATCTATACATTACCATGCTAATAGCCACTGTTTTATGACTTTGATCTGTCACACAATCGATTTACAAAATTTTATTGAACATGTATATACATCTATGCTGCTCATCTTTTTTTCGTTATTATGTAAGAATGTTTCATAGAAAAATAGTATTTCAACTTTGGGAAAATTTTCAGCATGAAAGTGCTATGACCGATGAAGTGATTGATTTATGAAATCTTATTAAACATGTATATACATCTATGCTGCTCATCCTTTTTTGTTATTATGTAGGAATGTCTCATAGAAAAATAGTATTTCAACTTTGGGAAAACTGTCAACATGCGAGTGCTATGACTGATGAAGTGACAAATGTACAACAGGTAATAAGTAAATTTATTTATTTGATATTGTGTGGCTTATTATTGCATTAAAAGAAAACTGTCTAGGAAATTTTGTAAGTAACACTATATTCTTCATCTGATGACAGGTTTCGACTTCACAATCTACGCGGATAGTAAAGATAGGCATCTATTGTTTAAAATGGATGTTCTCCGTGAGAGCTAACACAATTGATTTACGAAATCTTATTGAAGAGTACTTAGGTATTAGATCGTGGCAAAATTGGGGGCGGCAGCGACGTTAGCAAAACAATGGCTATTAGTTTGTAAATAGTTTCTTAAAACACTTTTTAAGTTGCAAGGACATTATCTATCAGCTTCATCATTTTATGCATGATTGCTAGCAGTAATTGTATTTAATATTCACATACTACCATATTTTTCATAAACTAGCGTTCAGCCCGTTCTATGCACGGGCAAAACTAACCCGTTCTAGCATTGTGCCCGTTTGATGCACGAAACAATTTAAAAAAGTAGGTTCAAACGGGCACAATGCTGAACGGGTTAGTTTTGCCCGTGCATAGAACAGGCTGAACTTTTCTTTTCCTCTTAGAAAATTAAGCGGTGTAATTCAATCCACAAGATTAGGTGTTATAAATTTACCATTTATGTACCTAGACTTGGATAGTCTCTCACAAACGAGACGAGCGGGTTGAAAAAATCTCTAGCAATGGGCGAAACTCGAAACCTACGCACCCACGCGCACGATAGCGCTCTCCTCAATTGTTTCTGGCTCCTCCGCCCACATCCCTTTATCTCCCAACTAGCGTGCAACCCGTTCTATGCATGGACAAAACCAACTCATTCTAGCGTTGTGCCCGTTTGCTTCACAGGACAATTAATAAAAGTAGGTTCGAACGGGCACAACGTTAGAATGAGTTGGTTTTGCCCGTGCATAGAACAGGTTGCACGCCAGTTGGGAGATAAAGGGATGTGAGCGAAGGACCCAGAAACAATTGAGGAGAGCGCTATCATGCGCGTGGGTGCATAGGTTTCGAGTTTCGCCCATTGCTAGAGATTTTTTCGACCCGCTCGTATCGTCTGTGAGAGACTATCCAAGTCTAGGTACATAAATGGTAAATTTATAACGCCTAATTTTGTGGATTGAATTACACCGCCTAATTTTCTAAGAGGAAAAGAAAAGTTCAGCCCGTTCTATGCACGGGCAAAACTAACCCGTTCAGCATTGTGCCCGTTTGAACCTACTTTTTTAAATTGTTCCGTGCATCAAATGGGCACAACGCTAGAACGGGTTTGTTTTGCCTGTGCATAGAACGGGCTGAACGCTAGTTTTAACTATACATGTGTACCAAAGGAACCTCCGCAAAACCGATTTGGGGAATTGCCCACCTCTTGTTAGGTTTCACATACACTTTTTCTCCTCAATTAATTCTAGGGTCTCTGTGGAAATTGGTAATGGAAAACATGTGATCTTTTGAAAGGATAAAGAAATTTGGTTTGGCTCCTGGTATAGAGAACGGGGTTCTCTTTGGCTTGCTAAGTGAGAATTTTATCATGTATGGTCGGGCCTATGAAAGCATGTTACATCCGAGTCATAGTTAAATAAGCTGTCCAAAACAAGTATTCATGCACATAACTACATGTCTTTGGATACATGCACATATTTTGGATATCTTTTAATCACTTTTGTCAATGGTACTAGGTAATACAAGGATGGATGGTTCTATGAATGATGAAGAGGAAGTGGATGCGATAATGCATGATGGTGAAGATGAATTGGATACGACAAGGCAGGATGACAGCGAAACGGAAGTGGATAATGTGAGGCTCAATGTGGGTGTGACGAGGCTGAATGGCCAAAATGGAAGTGGATAATGCAATGCTCGATGGTGGTGGTGGTGATCCATCAAGGCTGGTGGTGGATAATGCGAGGCTCGATGTGGATGAGACGAGGCTCGATGTTAAAGTGGATGCAATGAGCGGCGAAACTGAAGTGGATAATGCAAGGCACGATGGTGGTGGTGGTGATCCATTAAGGCTGGATGGTGGTAATGGTCCATCTACAGTCGGTCGAGTTTGGAGAGGAATCATTGTATACCGAAGGCTTCGGAAGCGATCCCGTCGAAATCCAGAAGAACAAATAGCCCTACTAGAACATAATAAGCAAAATTCAGTAAATCAAGATGACCATCTACAGTCAATCGGGTTTGGAGAGGAACTAATGTATACCGGAGGATTCGGAAGCGACCCCGTTGAAATCCAGAAGAACAAATAGCCCTGCCAGAACATACCGAGCAAAATTCAGTAAATCAAGAAAAACATCCAGAAGAACAAATAGCCCGAGAACATAACAAGCAAAATTCCGAAGGCGTAAAGCAAAATTAAGTACAAAGTAAGGTGGCTGTTCGATATAGTTTTCGTTCAAATATTAAGGTCCCTAAAGGCCTTTAAGTTGGGGATCCTCCATATTTAAGAATGCATAAAATGAGGTGAGATAGGGTATTACTTGCACGAGAACGACAGTTCAAAGCTTCCCAAAAGACTGCTGGTTTATTTCCTGATTGAGGAGTTTAAAACTGTTAACAGCATATACTTTCATTCTGCCCTTTTGTATTAGGGACATGCGTTTAGATTTCTGCTGTCTTTGTTCTAAATTAAGTAGAAGTGGCAATCTCAACCCATATTTTAGAACCCGCCTAAATTCACCCACTTATAACTCAACTCAATCCGTCCATATTTATCTGGGTTTAGATGGGTTGAAAATAAGTTCAATATAGATTAAAATTAAAAGACTCATTCACTGCACAAGAGTGAACCAAAGCCTGATACCTAGGTTCAGTTGTGTATCTTTCTCGATCGCCTTCATCTCTAGCAAAGGAAAAGTTTTTCTGTGATTACTTTTACGGGTTGGGGTTAATTTTTTTTAATTAGATTATTATCTAAATTAATGTTTTATGTGAAAGTTTATTAGTTTTACAATAGATTTATGTGGATATTATTGTTTTGACTCATCGAAACAAATTATCACGAAATGAATCTAAAGTGTAAAAAATTACAATCAAACATTAAAATAGTTTATTAAAAATTGACGAAAAAACGTATTCATGCTAGCTTGGCACTCATGGTGTCCTTCGTGACTGGACTAATGTGGAGCTCTGGACTGATTGCGCGAACTTGGTTGAAAGCCTGAAGTCTTTGCAAATCTGTTCATCCTTTAGTTAATGTCGTTTTATGTGACATTTTGTATGTAATTCGTAATTTCCAATTTGTGCTTGTTTGTAAAGTAAATATTGTCACATAATATAGAGGATGATGTATAATAGTAATACTTATATACACACGTGCACCGGGGATGCAATGAGATGCCCTTTGAAAAAACGAGAATTTTCAGTGGTGAGTGCAAAGTGAAGGCAATATGGAAAGCCAAATTACTGCATGACCAAGTCAAACCAAATCGAGTCTTGTGTCTCGATCACTTGGGTCGGCTACATGAATCACTTTCCTTCATTGAGCTCTGTCAAAGGCCACTTGTTCACACAAACCTACTATACTCATATTGTTGTGCACCACAGTATCTAATGTCAATTTAGGTCTACCACGCCCCGTAGCATTGCTATCCAAAGCTATCATATCTGCTCTCTTAATTATTGCATCTCCTGATCTACGGTGATATGTCCAAACTACTTTAGTCTATTTCCCCTCAACTTCTTTTCTATTGGTGCTTTACCTACCATCTCACGAACCGTTTCATTTCTCATCTTGTCTTGTCTAATTTTACCACACATCCACCTCAACATTTTTATTTCTGCTACTCTCATCTTGTTAACCAATTATTTCTTAATAGGTCAACATTCTGTCCCGTCAAGTAACGTTAGTTTGATGGCAATTCCATAGAATTTTTCCTTCAATTTTATGGGTTCCCTCTTGTCACATAATATACCAGTAGCACTTCTCCACTTAAGTCACCCCACTTGGATCCTATGGATCACATCATCGGCAATCTCTCCATCTCTACTAATAATTGAGCCTAAGTACCTAAAATGACCACTCTTAGGTATCTCCTGGTTTTGGATCATCACTCTTTCTTCGTGCGCACTGCTAGTACCACTAAACGTGCACACCATATACTCAGTTTTACTCCTACTTATCTGAAAACCCTTTGACTCGAATGCTTCCCTCCAAATTTCTAGTTTCGTATTAACACCTCTAGCAATTTCATCTACGAGGACAATCTTATCTGCAAACATCATACACCATGAGATATCCTCCTGAAATTGTCTAGTCAATTCATCTATAACTAAGGTAAAGAGGTATAGGCTCAAGGCTGAACCTTGATGCAATCCTACAGTGATTGAAAATTCATTCGTTTTTCCTACTGGTGATCGAATGGTAATGACAGCACCTTCATACATGTTTCTAATCACTTCGATATACCTTTTGGTCACTCCCTTTCTCTTCAGAACCCACCATATGATGTCTTTAGGCACCCTATCATAAGCCTTTTCTAAGTCTAAGAAAACCATATGAAGCTCATTCTTCTTTGCTCTGTGTTTTTCTACCATTCTCCTTGATAGATAAATAGCTTCCATGATTGATCTTCCAGGTATGAACCCAAACTGTTTCTCTAACATTGTAGTCACCATCCTTAATCGATGCTCAATAACTATTTCCCACAATTTCATCATAGATCATCAATTTAATACATCTATAATTGTTACAGCTTTGAATATCCCCTTTATTTTTATAAATAGGTACTAGAGTACTCTTTCTTCATTCGTCGGGTATCATCCTAGTCATAATAATCTTGTTAAACAACTTCGTCAACCAAGTCACCTAGACTTTTTCACACTTCAATAGGGATACCATCTGGTCCTAAAGCCTTACCCGGTTTCATCATTTTCAAAACTTTAATCACTTCAAACTTTTGTATTCTCCGATAAATTCATATTCTATGTTCTCGCCAAATACATACTCTTCCTCCCCACAAAAGACTCCTTCATGTTTCTCATTTAAGAACTTCACAAAATACAACTTTCATCTATCCCTGATTGCCTCGTCTTTCACCAACACCACCGAATCAATACATTTTATATACTTAACTTGAGAAACATTTCTAGCTCTCTTTTCGCGCAATTTGGCAAGTTTATAAATAATCTTTTCTCCATTTTTACTATTGAGTCTAGCGTAAAAATTCTCATAGGAGAAGTGCATAATGCGCACTGGCAATGCTCTATCGACCTCTTGACATGTGTCCCCTGTTGAGGAATCGTGGTTCTCTGATTTCGTTGGTGTATTACGCCAGTAGGAATTAAGGTAATTTTCTCGGCTATTGAAACTATTAAAGGAAGTTTTAAGCCTCTTTCTGTTGTATGTAATGGAAAACATGCATTAATAGCTGTAGTCTGTCTTTCCCAAGTCTTCTAATGTGTTGTACAATGGTTGTAATTAAAATTGTGGCCTTTGGTAGGCCGTCATCACCGTTCCTGCCTACTTCAATGATTCTCAAAGCAAGCCACCAAAGACACTGAAGTCATTACCGGCCTCTACGTCATGCGGATAATCAATGAGCCAACTGTAACCGCCATTGCTTATGGTCTCGATTACAAAGCCAGTAGCTATTCGATCTCGGGGGCTCTCATCCATAAGTTGTATGCTTTTGTTTTCTTTTTTGTGTGCTGCATTCGACGGAGGTAGTTTTTCAAATGATTTTCCCCTCTTACAAAAGACTCCTTTTTTAAAAACGTGTCTACTAAAACCTACCTATCTGTTTGCTTGAGTCTCGTGCATTTAGGATAGAGATGATTTGAACTAATGGTGATGAGTAGAGGCCAATCGTCAGATTGGGCAGAGTGGGTGCCTAACACCTTCCCACTCAATACCTTAGCCCCCAGACCCGTCTGTGGTGATGCAAGGATCAAGCATTTCCATAAGAGTCATTCATAGTTCTTGAACCTAAACCAAGTGGCGACTCTGAGTTCTGTCAAGTACTTGTTTAATTGCAAGTATTTGACAGTGTTTTATGCCAGTCATCGTATTTTCAGTAAAGTCTACCCACACGTGCAGCAGTTGCACTCACACAAAGCTTAGCGCTATAATTGAAACTTAAGGAAAGTGACAGGAAGGAACAAAAAGAAAATGGGTAGAAATGCAAAATGCTATGTAATATGCACATATATTGAATTCGCTATTTTCTCTCCTTTTTCTCTCGAAACCGAACAATGAAAGAGCGAATTTTGTGCGGTCCCTTTCTTTTCTTCTAAATAACTACCAAACAAAGTGTCGTCCGAGTAATTAAGATGCCAAAGAGTGGACAGATCAAGCACAAATCATCTTTGCCTCATCTAGAGAAACAAAAACTCTCAAATTCGAGATGAGATGCATTACCAACCTAATGAGATTCTAATGCCTAAGTTGTCTTAGTGTGAGCAAAATTTTTGTTCCTCCTCTCATATTGGAATATTCTAGTGACTGCTTTTTGGAGAACCAGGTAAAAACTTGTGTCTCTGTGTTTGTGTGTGTTTTGGTGTGTTTGGTTTTGATCATTAGGGCACAACAACACTATGGAAAGCTTTAAATCAGAGGGTAATGGAAAGCTTTAAAATTGTTCAAGCTTGTCTTGTTATGTAACGAAACATTAAACAAGCTTTCAACGAACGAACACGAGTTTGAACTCTAGTAGCTTGGTTTTAGTAGCCTTACCCCAAACCAGAGAGATTTAATTTACTCAGGGCTCCTAGAGCACCACCAGAGGTCTTTTCACCACACATTGGCATGTGAGCCACACACGTTGTGGTGAAGCTCATACCAATGTGTGGCAAAAAAAGCTTCTGGAGCACCACATGACGTTACTCTAAGATCAGAGCAAATAATAATTTTCCCCCAAAACCAGAATATTGCGTAATGTTTCAAAGCGAAAGGGGGAAGAGAGAATCTTGCACATTCACCACTTCTAAAAACCAACTTTTCCTCTCTTTAAGGAGTAAAAATACCAGAACTCCCCAACACCAACCCTCAGCTCTTCATTTCTAAAAAATCTCCCTCCCTCTCTCTCTCTTCCTCTCCCCTTATTCCCTTATCAAATGGGAGACAACGTAAATAAACGAAAAACAGGTCGTGTTAAACGTCAAGTTGTAAGGATTGAGAATGATGCCAAGAGGCAACTAACCTTCTCAAGACGAAGAAATGGACTCATCAAGAAGGCCTACGAGCTATCAATTCTATGCAACATTGATGTCGCTCTCGTCTTCCACTCACCTGACGGCCATTTCAGTCATTTCTCAGCCAAGAGCAGGTCTACAACTCTCCCTCTCTCTCTCTCTCTCTCTCTACACAGAAGTATATGTATACAAATTTATAGGTAGATGTATATTCTCTTCCTAATTACCGCATTGACAGACCTGCGATAGACAAATCTAAGTTTCTTTACTATATTATCTTCATCTTATCTTCTATCGATGCTACGCGTCATACCATCCCACCCAAATTTTCATTTTGACATGAATCCGATTAGGAACGTAATGGTTCTTTCATCATTATACTAATTTGCTTTGGTTCCCATTACAAAGCTGACGATAATTACTCCAATTTTCTGCAGGATAGAAGATGTTCTTTATCGTTTCGTATCTCTTGGTCATGACAAAGGGCGGTACGGTCTTTTTTATTTTATGTTGGTTTTGATATTCCTTCAGCTGTGTTGATAACTTGATAGCACAATAAGTTATTTTCACATTTACACATAAATTAATTTAATCCATTGTTTTGATTTGCAGCGTTCTTGAAAACCAAGAGGTATATATGATCGTAGTTGCCCTTGAAATGATTATTTTTAAAATTGAATGATAGGATTTTGTTTATCCCTTTACAATTATGCAGTATTTGATTAGAACGATAGACGAAATAAGAAATGAAGATGACATTGCCCTCAAAACATTTAGGTACCCCTCTCTCTCTCTCTCTCTCTCTCTCTCTCTCTCTCTCAAATTCATAACATTTGCACATGAATTTGTAACAACCTTGTTGTCTCCATCTGGATCGTCCATTTCGGCAATAGACAGCTCAGATTTCATTTCGGCCGAACAGATTTTAGCTGTTCATCCATGTATAGCCGAGATGAAATCTGAGCCGTCCACCGTTGAAATTGGATGGCCCGAATGGGGACAACACTCATGTTGTCTCTAAGGGACAACAAGGTCCCCGGGTTCAACTGATCGCCCACCATTGGTAAAACGAAAACAATCCCTCAGTTGAAGTTAGCTTCTAACTACATAATTCTCTTTTTCCCTATTCAACAGTCCAACGGATTATAACTCCATTGCAAAGGTACAAAACAATTTCGCCCCCTGGATTAATGACGGCGTAAATTAAATAACCCTTTTGAATTAATTTGTTGATGATTATATTTATTTCTCCATTTTGTGTTTCAGAAACTCCAAGAGGAAATCATTACTTTGGACCAACAGATACAAATGGCTCAGGAACAACTGAGGTTAGAGACAGTACGTGTATTAATTTTCACGAAAATGCTATTCTAATATACACCCTTATTTAAATGTATAACCCCTTAATTTAATTTCGATTTCATGTAACGTTTTACGTAGAAATTGATAATGTTTTGTGTAACAAGCTTTATAATATTTATTTAAAGATTCATAACATATTATTTTCATAGAATTTCATTACATCTGTTTAAAAATTCAAAAAATCAACACAAAATCTCATAATGCACCAATGTTATGAATTTAAAGTTGATTTTATGAATGTACTTCCTAATGTTATGAATTTTTATACAAAAGATATGAATTGAAGACTGATATTATAAATTTATGTAAAATATGAATTCGTATCGCACGATTCTGGGGTGAATATCATATAAATGTGGATTATATATAGCAATTTCCAAGCAAAAAGAAATGAACCATCAACTTAGTTAATTGTTTGGTGAAGTATATATGAGCCCAACATTTCATGTGCATCTGCGGAGGAACTTGAGTCAGGCGAAAAGGCGCTGTTGAAGACGATGAACCGTCTCATACAACGGAAGGTACGCAATCGCTAACAAGCCTTTCATGCTAATGAGCAATCACAAGAAAAATACAATGGCATTTGGGAATCGCTTGTTATTCACTTGCACCCTCTTTTTTTAACCATATTCATGTACATATTAATTAGTTCTGTGATTTCTTATGAATAAAGAGAAAAAGAGAAGTGCAAACGGATAAAAGGGAAGTAAATTCTCAAACTACAATATACAATTGTTACTACTATTTTAAAGTGGATCTCATTTTAACTTAGCACACATTTTTAGCCATTTTATAGGAACTTCCTTTTACTCTACCACGTAGCAACTAAATAAAACTCAATAAATATAGAATAATGATTTTGGCACTCCACTTTTTATAACCACATTTCAATGCTTATCCTTTAGTGTTCTTGTTAAGCGTATTTTGAACACTAAAAACAAACATTGAAGTGTGGTTATCAAAAAATAGAGTGTCAAAATCAATTAACTAAATAAATCTCATTTTTGTCGAAAATTACACTTTAGTCATCCCATTGGGGATGTGTATGTTGCTGTTAGAGAACTACTAAACTGAAAGTCTAACTACGCAGATTCTGTGCATAGATCATGGTGTGGGGCCCACTACAGATTTTGTGCCCAAAGTGTCCCTTAACAGAGCAGTGGTCCTATAGGGGAAACCAATTCCAATGGCTGCCCAAAAAACAGAGCAAGTGTGAGAGAGATGAGTGCTGCAAACCCACCCCAAAACACAATACTAGTAATAGTTTTGGTAGTATTTTTACAACTTATAATGGCAAAATGAATATACCCTTTTATACGTTACAATTTTTTAATGGTCGCCCACCCAACTTTGAAATCCTACGTGCGCGAATAGGGCATTGGGGCATTGGTATGTGGGTTTGCTTCACTCTTCTCTGCCTCCACAGTTACTCTGTTTTCATGGAAAGGTTCCAAAGGCTTATATGGATGGAGTTTATCTTGTAATTTTTCCTTTAAAAATAGATGGATTAGTAGGAGAAATATTTCCAACTCGTAGCCTTCATAACATCTTATCCCCTCTCCACTGTCTTCTTTCCTATTTCAGAATGAAGTTATCAAAAAAGAGCAAGAACTACTGACACATGATCCACGAGGGGAAAAGGTATGCAAGTACATTTGGATCCTGTCCGTTCCTTAATTTGGACCGGAAAAGACGGTCTAAATCTATATCATTCACCGTTGCAATTTTAATGTCTTTGGTTTACTCAGAGACTCTCACAGGAATGGTCACGTCTTGGACTGTTTGGTCCGGTTCATATTTTGGACTTCAGAGAATCCGAACCCATTGATTTACTTAGAGAGTTGTAAATTTATGACACTTTTGGTTTTAGATGCAGATGGATCGAATGGGACAAATCATCTCTGAGGGAGGAGAGGAGATGCCGTCCAGCTCATTCTTTGAGGGTCTGTCTGATTATGATCAGAGCGAAAAATGGTAGAAAACGCAAGGAGGAGAAAGAAAACAATTTTTTTCATTATCTGGTGAGCATGAAAATAGTAAAATTAAAGAGCTAAGAGATTATCTTTCTTGTACAACTTTTGCATTCGCCGTTCACAACTTATGTATGAAAGACAGACTAGACAGTAACACAAAGCATAATGGTGGAATATCAATTGCGATATAAGACTCAGTTTAGGTTGATTTACTCTCGGACTCAGATGCCAGAAAAATGGCAGCCGGTTAACTTCGGCCTGAACAGCATCACCTATCCACCTTAGAAACTACTCTCGACTCAACAACAATAACAAACAACTGAACCCATATAGTCCCTAATCATTGAAGGTATGAGCGGAGAAGATTGGAGACAGACTTGACTTTTGACAATATGCACAAAGTGGTTACTCTCAAAATACCACTGAAACAGTAGCCCCCTATACCTGTTTTGCTGTGGAACCATGCCCCCAAATCAAAGCCAAATGGCACCAGAGAGGGCAGGCCTAGAGACCCAATTCAATTTCTATGCACATTACCATGCTCCCTTCATTGATAGTCCAGAGCATCGGTATGCACAATAGAAACTACTCTCGACTATTTCTTCAAAGTCGGAACCTTAGAAAAGAACCACTATGCAAATTCAATTCAGAAAATCAACATTTATGGCTCACCAGCTTCAATAGCATCATATTAGCAACCCAAAAACCAAAAAGATCATCAGCATTAAACAGCAGTCCGTAACCAAACATCAACACTGCTAGAGAATCCTCCATTGCTTGGGTGCAACAACTGGGTTATCACGTTGATCTAATGTCGACTCTCCACCTAATAGTCGCAAACTTTTAGATTAAATACAGCATTTCTCCATGGTATCAGAGCCAAGCCCGTTTCGGTCTACATCTAAAACTCTACCCTCTTTTTCATTTTCCTGATGTAGCAAAATGTTTGTTCGATTAGACAAGTCAAAAAACCAAATTTGTGAAACCCCTTACTAACCTTACTGTTTTGACTCAAAGTAACAATTCGAAAAGGTCAAACGTCAAGGAAAACACCTTGTTGAGCATTTGTTTTGTTTTATGTTTTCATTATGCAGAGGACACCCAAAACTTGTTCGGTAAATTCTCGGACAAAATCATCACTGTAACGATCATGTACATTTCATTGTTTTTGTGAACTAAAACACGAAAAACAAATCAGACCCTACCTAGTTCCTGTTGCGCTCCTACAAATGATCAACCATAACATGCACAACTCCAGCAACCTGATTAACTGCAGAAGCCTAAAGTGTGCTCACTTAACTACCTAACCTAATACCTTGAACACTTCAAAGGCAAACAGTATGGCACATCACTCCATAATATTCCATCTACAATGTTTTCTCCACTTTATGCAAATATTTTTAGGTTAACTGCATGCTCTTGAGAAGAAACTTCTTGTTGAGTAGCACTGATACCAGTAGAACTTGAATTTTCACTGAATTCTTAATTCTGGTTTCATAAATGGTATTCTTATAGTACATATTTATATTTCCATGCATATGTTCTGCTATTTCTTTAAGCCGTGATTTATAATTCAAGATCAGTTCAAATCATTTTTTTGTATGTTCTGCTAAAATGCTTTCTCCGCTTGATGGGAAATCTTAACAAGAAAATTCCAAGCTCTCAGGGAGGAAATGGTTTTGTAACCAGTAGTAGACCTCGATACTGAATTCTTAATTTGGGTTCATGCACATGTTCTGCTATTTCTTTCATACTGATTTAAGACCAATTCAAATCCAACATATTGGTACATACTCTGCTACCGATAAGTCTATTGACCATGATTTTCTTCTTCTTCCAGAGGAGCTTAACTTCTAATCTACAACACCTCTAACTATTCATCGTAAGTACATGCTTTTCAGTGAAAAAATATAAACACCACAAAAGAAAAAACTCTCAAGGAAGCACTATCAATTGGCAGGTCATTAACTGAATCATTCACCATAAGAATATCACTTTATCAGTTAATCAGAAGAAGAAAAACATAGGAATTGTCACATCAAGTACGAAAACATGGCATCCTAATGTATTGTTAACAGCATGGAATTTAAACAATATAGGCCTCAGGCAGCGATCATAAAGATCTAGGAGGTTTCTCCAACACTGCAGAAAGAAAGACTTCATCCTTAGATTTAGGAGAAAGAGCCCACTTGTGTTTCTTGTACCTGAACTGCAGGAACATGTACATGTAATCATCTAGATCCTTTCTGCTGCAGAAGAAGCGGTCAACCCATAACAACCCTCCTGGCCTTAAAACCCGGTCCCAATCAAATAAGATAAAATCCATCAATTGCAAGTCAATCCACCCGTCCATAAACCCCGTTGTATGAATCAAGTCCAACGTGTTGTCAAAAAACGGGAGACGTTGATTCAGTGTCATATACAGAGGAACCAAGCCTCTAAGCGCAATCGTCTCACTGAAAGGAGCCCCTAGGTTTAGAGCGGTTGAGACAATTGTAACATTTTGTTCTCTCATCCGCGCAGCAAATGTCCCCGTTCCAATACCAAAATCCAGCCCTATCCTTATCTCCCCAGGCTTAATTGCTAAAACATCTTTGATTAGGACATCAACTGGCAAGGTAGCATTTCCCACCCATTTGAGCTTTTCTTTATCCATTTCAAAACATCCGGTGCACTTGGAAAACCCCCTCTTTGGGTTCTTACTGGATAAACACTCAAAATTTCTACACTTGTAATTGGCCCACCGGACATTTCCTCCATCCGGAAGCTTCCATAGGGACTCATTTATGGGGTAAGGCTTTTTGTAGAGCTTAGAAGCCCTGGTCAAGCACCGCCTTCTGGGCACCGGATCACACCCGTTCATCATAAGCTTCTGGGCAAGGGGCCAGTCATCTTTACAGTAAGATCCAATATCGTAGTCCATGTACTCTTCCAATTCTTTCTT
Source organism: Rhododendron kiyosumense (assembly GCA_019656275.1). Taxonomy (NCBI): domain Eukaryota; kingdom Viridiplantae; phylum Streptophyta; class Magnoliopsida; order Ericales; family Ericaceae; genus Rhododendron; species Rhododendron kiyosumense. The sequence continues at coordinate 393,255 of BPLS01000174.1, read as the reverse complement.
CAACAAGACGCACGAATGCCCTATTGTGTTGTATACCCTTTCAATTCCATATATATTGACATTCCCATTTTTGTTCTCTTTTGGAGTTATATACTTCCGAATCTCCTCAACCACAAAAGAATTAATCAATGGCTCCTCCTTAAGCGTCGAATTTCTAATTCCTTCAACTTTAGGCAGCCGAATTTGTCTAAGACCAATATGAGCACTGTAAAGAGGTTGAATCACCTCCTCCTCTAGAAACTTCTTGTACTCTGATCTAGGAATGTTAGCTTTAGCCAAATCCTTGTTCTTTTCCATTTGTCGCACAGCTGATTCGAGCTTTTCTTGCAAATTAGCAATCTTATCAAGTACTTCCCCAACCCGAGCAGACAGTGCATTTATATCAAAACCACTAACATCCTTCATGCCATAAAAATGGCGGCAAATATCACCGTTGTTTGACAAAAAACCCGCAGAGTAGAATCTAAAGAGACTCAAGGTGCTTACAATTATAACAAGCACTCCCAAGACAAGCTGAAGGCAGCCCATCGTCTTTCCTAATCTACCTTTTGGGACACTGGGACGAGGACGACTCATCATTTAGAACTTGAATCTTACCCAATTTTCTCTTCTTTTTTTCTCCAAATCCTCAAGATTTCAACTTAAATCAAACTCAAACTCCCACGGGTTCCCCAAAACAAATCGTAAAAGATTTCTACTAGAGTCTTGGCAACAGCTCACGTCGCCCCAATTCCCACGAAATTGAAATTCTTGCTGAATCTGAAGTAATACAACATAAAACAACTCTATATTTAATATTATTAATAATAAACCTAGAGATTCAACTCAATAAAAGTAAACTCTTAATGGGTTTCCCCCGATAGCAAATAAGGCAGGTAATACAAAACAGGGATTACACAATATGAATGATCAAAAGATTGATTTTCGAGCTCCTACCAATAGGAGTCCTGCGCTATTTTTGTAAAAAATCTAGATTCTTGACTCAAAAACACTCAACCTGCACAATTGCAAAACAAAGAGAATTTTTTTTTTTTTTAAGTACTTTTAAAATGGGCAAAGTCTACTTTGACCTCCCGTGGTTATCGTCATGTGCAAATACTTCTCTCATTGTTCAAAACTAACTACATAATCTACTTGTGGTTTTGAAAATATGCGGATAGATCCCCTACCATCATGTTTTCTATCCATATTAACGGACACAACATTAAAAGACCAATATACCTTCATCATGTCCCTTATTCTTCTTCTTTTTTAAATCTAACCACATCATCCTCTATACCAAAAATTGAATCCAAACCGTTGATATTGTAAATTTTGACAAGTACTACATTTATGCCAAAATTCAAGTCAATCAAAAAATGAAAAGTTTATGGTCGAATCGATTTTGTTATGAAATTAAAATTTCAAATTTAAATTTACTAAACTTAGATCACTAGGTTATTGATGCCTAATCGAGATTATTTTTCACAGCGATACTCTATTCTTTATTTAATACATTATAAACGACTCAGATTACATTCTAGAAGCGTGAAAGATACACCTCCGTTATTATGGATGAAAAACATGACGGTAGAGGGTCTATCCGCACATTTTCAAAATCACAGGTATGTTATGTGGTTAGTTTTGAACCATGAGGGGTATCTGCACATGACGATAACCACACGAGTGAAAGTAGACTTTGCCCTTTTAAAATCAAGATTCCTACAAAATTGTGTTTTTTGCGGGATGAGTGCATAGGGGAAAAAAAAAATTTCTATTGAAAAAGTTAGTGACGTAGGTCCCACAACTTATGCACACCAAGAAAATATAGCAACACAGAGATCAGTATGAATCTAAAGTAATTCAACAGATGCGAGCAACTCTGAAGATATGTAGAAGATTTGAAGCTTACCCATGTGAGAAAATCCCCCAATATCTTGAAATCATGATTTGGGACTCCAAAATCAGCCACTGGTAAAGCTCAAAACAAGGGTTCGATTTACATATGAAAATCTTGGAAAATCCCAAATGGGTATTTGAAAGCTTAACAATGTGACGAGGCCTTGCTTGAAACTGCTGAAAGTATGAAGCTTTAGAGCTGGAAAAACGTGAACTTGAATCCCTGTTGCAAAAAACTTCCGAAATCCCAAGTGGGATAACAAGTTGAAGAGACGGAGAAAGGCGAGAACCTCGTGAAGGAAACCCAGAAACAGCTCGAGAATGGAGCACTAGTGGAGTTGTATTATATTCATGCAAGCGTTGACTCTTAGGATGGTGGTTGGTTGGGTTCTCCATGGCAGCACGAAGTGCGGCGGGTTTTTGAAAGGATTGCCGTTAAAGAAGCATTTTGGAAGGAATCGGAGAAGAGTAGAATGAGAAATTTTTTAGTCCCGGTACTACGTGGTGTCCGCTCAACACATTTAAGTCATCCAATATAATTTTGGATGATTTTGAAGAGAGATAGAGGAGAGGTAAGAGAGAAAGAATGTTTTAATCTAAATTATCTAAAAATACATCAAATAGCTCGGGATTGCCGAGTGAACACCACGTGAAGTATGCACACGCAGCACCTAATAATTTCTCAGAATGATCAAACATCGGTTGGGGGAGAAGAATTACGTATTTACATGGCATTCCCAAATTAAATGACCATTTTGCCCTTATTGTGGGTGCAAGTCTAACACAAAAATAAGAAGCAACTTCATAAAGTTCTCAAGGGGCAACTCCATATGGAACAAAAAGCGAGTCTGATCCTGAAATGGGACACCCAAAAATGGGTCCATGAAACGATTACTCTTTTAACTTGTCATTTCTCTTTGACGTATAAGGGCGTAACGGTTTCAATTAAAAGGGTGAAACAATACGAGAATTTCATGTTTTCGTCATTTTAAAGGGACTTGCCATGTTTATGTGATTTTGATTCTTGGGACCATCAAAGTGGTAAATAAAGCCCATGAGCCACTGACTACTCCGATTTCCTCTTCTTGGAATCTATCATTCTTCATTTTAATTATACACAAAAAAAAAAAAACAATCATTCTATAATCACGCACAGATTTGTATATATGTGGAACAATGCTCCGGGCTCACATATATCGAACGATTCCGGATCCAAATCATCCCATTTAATCAGGATTGTGTTTTAGTTGAAGTTGTGTTTCCAAACTTTTTGGTATATGTGTGCACCTATGTATGACACAACTAACTAGGGGTGTGCACATGTCGGGTCGGCTCGGGTTTGACTTCGAACCCGACCCGACCATATCAGGTAACAATGTTTTAGGCCCGCAAACCGAAGTAGACAGGGATAAGAACCGTCCGCGAGCCCGATTCTTTGCGTCGGGTCGGGTCATGTCCCATCCCAAGGGTAAAGAACACACCAATCCGAACCGAAAATTAATTTTTAACAGAAAGTGAACCCGCACCCGTCCGAACCGCATGTTCAACCCCACCCGAGACAGTTGGGTCGGGTTGCGGGTTTTTTGCACACCCCTACTATTAATTAGCACACATCAGTATTCGGATCTTTGCACAAATGTATCTGTGTCCATAGTAACTGGCATGTCACGTTGAACGCATCCACAATGGATGTGGGGGTGGATAACTTATTTAAGTCGATTTTTTTTTTTTTTAATAGATCTTGTTAATGATGCTAGTTTTTTTTTAAAAGTATTTCTCTGTCTCGATTAAAGAAATTGGTCAAGTAATATGAAATTTAAAAGTATTCTGTTTCTTCGGTCCTAAAATCCGGAACTAAGGAATATAATCACAAGCCGATAAAACCATTCCCAAGACTGTTGCTTCGAACAAAAGGATGGCAACCACCGAGGCGGTAGCTCAGTTGGTGCCTGGTGGGGATCATCACCCCCCTTAACGTAAGCGAGAGTTTGAGTTCCGACAGGTGCTTGAACCTTATTTGTGAACTAAAGGAAGGGATCCTACACTAGCTATATATTAGGCGGTGTCGTGATGACAGTCCGTCCTTCTAAACGGTAGCTATGGTTCGAACCGGGCATTCTATTGGCGGATAGGGAGCCCCTATGGTCACCCCTCTCACCCCTTTTTGATTATCAAAAAACAAAAGGATGGCCTTTTTTAGATTTACATTCATACGGCTAACTAGCTAGCATCTTGCCTATTTGATGCACGAAGACGGGAAAAAAATATCTATGAGAATCTTCTTCTTTTTTTGGTCATGTACATTAGTGGATCAGGGCGTATGGCTCTTAAAATTTACTCCCATTTCTCGCAAAATAATTAAAAAAAATCAAAGACATGAATAAAAAAAGACATGTTTCAAAGAGTATTTGTTATGTTATTGATCAAACATAGTTTCCTTTTCAAGCAAACTAAAGCATATATTTTACATTGTGTAAAAAGTATAGAATAATAATGAATAAAAAGATGGAAAATGAGAAAATTTCATGTAGGAGAGAGAGTTTAGGAAAAAGTTTCGTTTTATTTTGGGTAACTATATTCTGAAGGAATATACTAGTATAGATAGATTAATGGTGTCATATGTTTTTTCAAAATTATAGGAGCCTAAAGTGATTACAGGGAAAGGAAATAGAGAGGTAGTTCACGATTAACGCTTGAAGTGGACAGGTAGTGTAAATTCAAAGTTAGTAATGTTTTCGCAATGGTTTGTGGAAAGGTAGAAGTTCAAAACGAACATTATTTTTTTTTTTTTTTTTTGTATCATTGACTTAATTTTCTGACTTCTGAGTTTGAGGTTTTCGACACATAATCAGCCAACTGTTATAGCAATTCAATGGATAGTGTTGTAAGCATAAGGCCTTGATATGGATGATGAATATCTACAGATAGAGAATCAGGATTTGGTGGAGGGTAACATTTAGAGATGGAGTTATTAATCGGGACCACAGGGACAATGAGTTCTCTTCTCAAATACAGGTCATACTTTCATATATCAAGCAATTGTTTTGTTTTTTAAACTTTGTTAGTGCTTTGTCATGTAGAGAAATGTGAGGAGAAACCAATTTCACATGTAAAAGGTACAGAGGCTTTTCTGGAATCTGTATTTTTTCAAAAGTGGTGTAAGTTGTCTTTGGGTTTGGCATTCTCTGAAACCATTTTTCCACCATTTTTCAAGTAAAGTCTTGGTGTATCCTTTCACCTTGCTCTTATTATAGCATCTCAACTTTGACTGTTATTGTTAAACTGCTCCTGTCATGTTTGGCATCTTCATTTGGCCCTTATAAAACCATCTTCCAACCGAAAGACTTAAAAGCCCCATTTTGGCAAACAATTGGTGTGTGGAGTTATGGTCTATAGAGTTGTTGATATCGGTGAATGGTGTTATTGGAAGGGGAAACGTGTTTGCAAATTAATCAAAGGTACATTTTGTCAAACAGTTTGTGGGCGAAATTGTGGTCTGCAGAGTTATCAACATAAGTGAGGCAGCGAGGAAAGCAGGGAGGAAAGGTGAATGCTTGCCTTACCTATCTTGGACTTCTGTTGGGATGCACTTGAGTTCTCTCCAATATGTTGTTGTAGTTGGAGCCTTGGTCGTGGGCTGGTGACGGCGGTTGCGGAGAAAATGGGCTGACGAAGGGGCCTCTGTAGTTTGTGGGGTGGGGGAGAGATTACTTGTAAGGGTGAGAAGAGGCGTTTGTGGTTTTGTTTGGTAAGATCATTGGGGTGTTGCATTGTAACGGCTGGGAAGATGTGTTGGGTGGGGTAGAGATTACTTGCAATTGAAAGGGGCATTTGTGGAAAAGAAAAAGTAGAAAACATCTTCGTACATTTAAAAATAGTATAGATATATAAATTTCACATCGAAGGCCTTGAAATTCTATTGCTCAAGAATACTATTGATTCATTCATAACAAAAACCCTAAACACCCCATGACTTAGGCCCCGTTTGATAACGGGTTTGGGAGTTGAGATTGGAGTAATAATCCCATGGGATTATTAATACTTTGTTTGGTAACAAAAAAAGGTTCAGACTATTAGTCCGTTGGGATGCCGAATCCGGGGATTAAGGGTATTAGCAATACCCCGTGGGACTTGGTATTCGTAGTCCGATCCCAACCCATTCTTATTACTAATCCCTTTTCATTACCAATTTCTTTTATCAATCCAATCTCATCATCTAATCCCATCTAAAACAAACATGATATTAATAATCTCATCATCTAATCACATTCCAAACAAACATACTCATTATCAATCCCTTCTCATTAATAATCACATCTCATTTTCAATTCCAATCTTAATCACATCTCCTTACGAATTCCATCTATTTATCCCCGTTATCAAACGGGGCCTTAGAGTGTAAGGCCATTGTCACGCCCCGCCCCGCAAAACGACACCCATTGTGGGCCCGAGTCGGTGCGGCCACGTGGCATTCCCAATTGCCAACCAAACAATCATTTAACAACACATAATAACTCAGAATAAACCAGCGGAAGACTTAATATTAATATTAACAACAGAGTCGACGTTATCCGATAACCTTACATGCTTGACAAACTAAAGTGCAAAACATTTTACAAAACGAGTTGGTTATATATACAAGACCACTCACTACCACCGACACAATCAACATCCTCAAAGCCAACCCCAAAACGCCGACTGGTAGTGGACCAACCTACGAACCCTTGCTATCTGGCAATCCAAAGGAAAACCAGGAGTGTGTGAGATATAGAATAAATCCAATAAAATTCAACATAAACAACTAACAGAAACAACCACAATTTATATTCAAAACACATGCAGTGACACGTCTGCCACATCCCATGTACCCAAGGTATTGTGTCCCGCACACCAAGCTCCCGTTCACTGTAAATAGAACAGCACGGCCCACGACAAGGTGTGACTCACTCCACAAACCTTATATGGGTACAATCAACACACAACAACCATGCACACTAGTCATTAAACCAACCATGGCATGATACACAACCAACATGTTAACATCTTATTGAAGATATAAGATATCAAACACACTCACCTGTGAGTCGACCGAAGTATGCCAACTTACGGTTTTGGCACCTCCCGATTACTCAGCTCGTTACCTAGCCACACGCTTAATCGTATTAGTAATGTGTTCAATGAACGATCAACACAAGAATAACAAGCTAATAACAAACTAGACAATAGCCAAAGCATGCAAATATGTCCATTCCAAAAGCCTAGAAATAAAACAAAACAACATGAAATTCAACCAGCCTACAACCAGCCTGTTTTTAAATTACTGTAGCATTTTATAGGATCATAGTTGGGTCATGAAACCCCCACCACTAGAAACTAGACTTTCAGTACACCAATATCGATATAAAGTTTGTCCCAAATAGATTTCAAATGACAAAGTTACGACTGTCCAAAGATGCAAACTTAGGAACACAAATCTGCAGTTTCTGCAGAACAGCCTGTGATCGAATGCTCATTAACAATCACATACTCAATCTTTTCCATTAATTCTAACACCAAAACATCACCAATTGATCAATGCTTAAAACTCAAGAGAACCCATAGTCAGTAAGTACACTTAACGATGACAAAATGGATGAATAGCATAGCTCTAAAACTGCCCAGATTTCCAGATTTGACAAACCAATAACTTCAGAACAGAAACTGATTTTTCCTGGAAATAACTAAGGCACAAAACTTACATATTCAGAAAGGTATGTAAGTCTAGTTTCAGAATCAAGAAACGGTGCATAAAACCGACACCCGAGCAAGAAGTTATGCCCGTTTTACCAACATGTGTCTGTGCTGTCTGCACAAACGCGAATCAGACACCTGATCAGTCCGCGAATTTTGTAGGCCAAAATACTTCGAGTTATTTTCTGAAAATTTAACACAATGCAATAGACTCACAGACGAGTCTTCAGGATTTTTTTCAAGAATTTAGAAGATATCTAGATGCCTTGAATAAATTCGTCAACACAGGACAGATTACCAACTTGTTCAAACACAATCATGCATGTTCATATACACGAATTTCTGAAATAAGAACTCAATTTCAACCTCAAAAACCCTCTCCCATGGCTTCAATTCAGAGCATATTAGATGCAGAACAAGAACCCTAGCATGAGAAACATGAATTCAACAATTAAAAGATGAAACTCACCAAAATAAACTTCAATTCAAGGTTCTCTAGATTTTTCCCTTATTTTCTCTTCTTCCTTCTTCTTGCCGTTCCTCTCTCTCTCTCTCTCTCTCTCTCTCTCTCTCTCTCTACGTGTATCAACGAGGGAAAGAAATAGAACACGTACTCAGTTTGATTATCTCTAAGGAAAATTATTGTGTGCCAACAAAACCACAAGCTATCATGTTCCAACTAACAAATCACACACAAGCCCTCACGCTTCTAATGTATGCAATTTAACCCCGTGACGCATAATTTAATTAAATACGTGAATTAAAATATCAAATATCCGAGACGGGTGCGACAGCCATCCACAGTAATATAATCAAAAAAGGATAACCAAAAGTTGACACATCAGCTTTTGATTATTCACTTGAGAGGTTACTAAGCTTAACAATATTGAGTTTCACAATGGTCACTTTTAGTTCATAACCAAAATAAGAGTGTACTACAATTTCACTTTTTCTTCCCCTCTATTTTATGTCATTCACTTCTCTCCATTTACGTTTTTTTTGACAAAAATATATGGAAAAAATTCAAAAAAACCCCTGAATTTTGAACCCAATGTCAAATAGGCACCTGAACTTAAATAAATTTCAATTGAACACCTGAACTTTCACTCCGTAATTCAATTTACCCCTTGTCGTCTCAATCCGTAACTTTCCTAATGGCAACCACTGAGCTGGACACTAACAGACAGAACAAAATGTTAGATGGAGAAATTGGAGGGAAACAACAGTGATTTGGCACCTTTTTAAGGCCCCGTTCGGCTAAATAAGCCTATTGGCTTATTTTTTATCCTTATTCAATTTTTTTTTTCATATTTGTTGGTTTTTCATCAAATTTTTGGGGATTATTGTATCGTTATAACGAGAGGAATCTAAAAAGTAAAAAATTATTATCGAAATCCATTTTTTTAATAAAAACGAAAAAATTAGTTTATTGACTTGTTTTTGTATTTATTCAAAAAAAATTAAATTTCGATCGTAATTTGTTACTTTTTAGATTCCTTTAGTCATGACGATGCAATAATCCTCAAAAAAATAATGAAAAACTTGCTATGTTTGGATTTGTGTTTAAATTTTTTTTTGAAAAATAGTAGGGATAATAAGTGTAGAGAGATAGGGAGAGAAATATTGAAAGTATGGAGAATTTAGGGGAAATTTTTTGAAAAATTCTTCTTGAATTGTAAAGAGAACAATAAAAAAATACAAAAAAATTTTGAATAAGAACAAAAAATAAGCCAGTAGGCTTATTTAGCCGAACGGGGCCTTAAAAAGGTGTTAGATCATTGTTGTTTTTCTCTAATTTCCCCCTCTAACGTTTTGTTTTGTCTGTTAGTGTCTAGTTCAACAGTTGCCGTTAGGAAAGTCACGGATTGAAACGGAATGTGGTAAATTGAATAACGGAGTGAAAGTTCAGGTGTTCAATTGAAATTTATTTAAATTCAGGTGCCTATTTGACATTGAGTTCAAAGTTCATGGGTTTTTTTGAATTTTTCCCAAAATATATCTATTCCCTCTCTTAATTTTGGAAAAAAATCGGTGACTTTTTTCCCTCCTATTATGAATTTTTTTTGGGAAAAAATTAGAAACGGAAAAAAGAGTGAAATACCTTAATCCAACGATGATGGGTTAAATAGTAGATGATCGAGAGATATGAGCTTCACTTTTTGAGGGAAAGAAAGAAAAATAATTTGTGAGTAAAGTGAAGAAGATATAAAGTAGGTGAAGAAGAGAAGAAAAAAATGTCAATTGAAACATGCGTGTATACAAATTTTGGAACTAGTTAACTTATGTAGTGTGGAGTTCATAAATTTTGATTATTGAAAAAGATTGCTAGTTTTGATTATTTAAAACCCAAAATTTGATTATTTCTAATGATGTTGCTAAATTTGATTATACCATTATAAACCATCTTTTGCACCAATATTGTTAATTTTAAAAACAATTGACTTTTGATTATACCACTGTGGATGGCCTAAGAGCATCTCCAATGGCCCTTAATCCTTACCATGCATTGGTACTGCATTTATACTCTGTCTCAGTATCCACAAAAATATAAGATAAAACAGTGTCAAAACACCACGCGACAATGCCTCATCAGCACGAACGATTTTTTTCTGAGGAAGCCATCAATATAATAGTTTAGCGATATAATTAAAAGAAGGCAATAAAACAAGGAACTTGCCTTAAAGAGAGTAATTATTTTAGAGTCATGATGCCCAAGCTAGTACACTCTTATCCACCGTACAATATCATGTACCATGCTCCAAGACCATGAAATAATTTTTCTCTTAAAAACACCTTTGTGAATTGTGGTCCTATCCTATCTCATCTTAAAGGTGAATAACCTTTTTTTTCTTCTTTTGTTTGAACTTAAATGTGAAAAGTATCCCATGCAGTTACACATACCTACATTCATGACCCATCCTCCATGTATATAGTTCCACGTCAAGCAGTCCTGAATTCTTTTGTACAAAAATGCCCTTCATTCATAACTAAATGCCTAAACAGCCCTTATTTAGTTTGACTTGCCACCCTATGATCCATGGCTTGGATGTACTCCATTTGTTCCCATTTTTCAGTCCCCGTTCTGGCCTAACCGGATAGAAAATTAATTGATAATGCTTTTCAATTTGTAAGACTTTTTATATGTAATATAAATCTTATTTAATAATCACAATTAGTTCTTTAAAACAAATTTTTTAAAATCACATAAAATATTATAAATCACAAGATTTAATCAATTAAAAAGTTGCACAAATTTCTAAGAAAAGACTAAAAAATTAAGATGGAGGAAGTATAAGAAGTGGACCCCACCTCGGCCTAAATATGGATATACACATTTTGTTGAAACAAGTGTACACAAGATTAGCCAACGAGGGTTGTCTTTACTAGCTGGAGGATTGCTTCCTCACTAGAAGTGTGAGTTCGATTCTTGGAGGTAAGCCAATCAATTGGGAGGTGAAAAGTTCATGTTTGTAACCTCATGGGTGCGTCCAATGGTTCTCCTCCTAACTGCTTTCAAATGTTTTATGTGGATGTTGATTGCCTGCGGCAGACCGTAGGTGGATTAATCTAATCCCGTTTGGATGTCGGGATACCTCCTATATTGTTTTTTTTTTTTATCATTATACCTCCTATATTGTTAAAAAAAAATATTTTGTATACTAGATTGTGTGAATTCATTTCGAAGTTTCACGCAAAAAATTTGAACCGTTCAATTTGTTAACGGAAATTTTTTAATGATCCTTGTGAAAACATCATGTCAATATATAACCGGTAAAAGTTGATTTTTTGTCCTTGTGAGTTCAAGAACAAAAAATTGAATAAATTGATCAAATTTTTACCAAAATTACATTAAACTAATTTTTTACTAAAAAAAATATTTTAAATAAATTTAAAGACTTGAATCATACTGTATGACATGAGACTTCCAGATGAGAATTTATGACATTGCTCTCTTTCATTTTCTTTCTCTATATAGATAAAGAAAAGCGACTTCTGTTTTCGATTTTCTGATTTTCTCTTCGTCTCTCTCACTCTTTCTCTCTCTCTCTCTCTGAAGCCCCGCGGAATTCAAGCATTCTAAGCATAGGAAGCCGCACTCTTTAACTCTTGTAAACCCGGTAAGTCGGTAACCACGGTTTCACAAGCTCTCTCTCTCTCTCTCTCTGATATTACATATTATGCTCTTGGGTTCTCTCTCTTTCCTTCTTGTTTTCCGAACTGCACAGTAAAAAAGATTGAGAATTGAATAGTCATAACCAAGGGTAACCCATTTGTTCAGGTTCAGGTTTTGTCTTTGACGTGGGTTTGGTTTCTTTGGAGCGATTCTTTGGAGGTGAGGTTGGCCAACTCGTTACTTATTCCCCATTTCATTTAGTAGCATTTGTTTGTTTTGAACGTGAAATGACTCAATGTATTGTAGCTCATCCCCTGCACTGCTTTCGTATCTTGCTTTTCCTCTGCATTCGTCGGGTTACGAATTTGATATGATGATCATAGGGCAAAATTGGGTGATAAATACGCTGCATTCTTGATTGAGTGAGTTGGTTTAGATTATTCTCTTTCAAAAAAACTTGGCGTAGAGATGGGCAGGGCCCCTCTCCCAGACCCCACACTAATGAATCAAGTCGTTCGTTGTTTATATAATAGTCGTACAATTGAAAGTACTTGATCTAATTGTCTAACTTCTCTTTACAATTCATTTAGAATTTATGATCCTTGATTCTGAATGAAAATTGAAAGACTGGACCAAATACTTATCATTATCCGTTTGAGCAGTTTTTTTTCATAAGCTACACGAAAAATTATTTTAAAATATATGAACGACTTGGGTCATTTGTGTGCGGCCTCATACACCCATCTGTGCACAATCGGTACATTGTGGGTTGGTACCCATAGTCGAGTTCATTTTCTTTTCTGTCTTGTTATGACAAGGTTCAGGATTTGGCCGACAATCCCTCGCGTACCTTGTGTCTCTCGTCTCATATCGTAGGTAATTACAGGGCCTCCACCTGGGATGGCAACCTCAAGCAGGAGTGAGGAATGAAGTTCCTCTCCTTTGATTCATTCTTCTTCTTCTTCACTTGTTTTGTTTGTTGTGTGTGGCGATATCACGTTGGGCAATATATGAAGCACGGGTATTAGTTTCATGTATGATTATGGTACTTTGGTGCCAAAAAAATAAGTTGGGCATAACACAGCAAGGTGCGCTCTTAAAAAGAAATAGTTTTTGCAACTTGAAACATGCAATTTACTACAATTGGAAAATTGAAAGGAAAATTTAATTAAATGGCTTGCTTGAATAAGAATCTAGCATACTAACCGTAGTTAGAGGCTACGAGTACGGTACAATGTCAATAGGTAAAGAATCTACAAAATAAAGCTTAATTCAAAAAGCATGATAAACATAAAAGCAAGTATCATCAAGCTAACTTGTACAAGCTCCATTCTGCTTTGGTATGTTTTGGGTAATGCCTCCAGGGAGCAGCACTAACTAGGAAAACAATTAGGCACATACGTAGAAGTACCAGGTACCCAACAAGTACCTGTATGGGTATGACATGGTTTTGATGCAACCATGCTTCACATAGGTGGTAGTCGATCTTGGTTTCTGGGTTGGTGATCTTTGAGTCTTTGCTTGGATGTGTTTGTCATTCATCCTGCATTGCACGCAACGGTGGCATGTGGGCTTTGTTTCTGGGTTGGTGATCTTTGAGTCTTGCTTGGATGTGGGGTGTCGCAGAGGATGAGAATATAAATGAAAGGTTGAAATATTTCTTTGAGAAACTATTAGATGAAAAGCATTTAGAAAGCTGAAAGCTGAGGAGAGGAATACAATAATCTTGCTGAAACTACCTAGTACAAGTTTTATCGCCACATAAGAAAGTTTTGTCCAAAAAAAAACAAATTTAGAACTTATATTTGGCTTGTTCAAAACCTTCAAGGAGTAAAGAGACGTTGGCTCTTTTAAAGCATCCAACTTAAAACCAATTGTCAAATAGTAGAGAGATTGACCAAGCTCATACACTGGTTTTGAAGGTTATAATTAACTAATGCAAGACAACTTCTCAATTGTGACCCATAATTCAAATGTGAAGAGATAAACGAAGGGTCCATAATTTATGGACTAATACTAAACAAAGTGCACTGATAGCATAAACAATGGGGCAATCAATCTATAGATTATTGTCCAAAACTATTTATTCAATAACAAAGCATCTGTGAAAGTTTTGACCCTAATCCTAAGTTCTAGCATTGCATTTTTTACTCCTTACAGCCCCTAATGCGTTCCCGGGTTTTTGGATTAAAAAATACAACAAAAAGGAGAACATTTCCGAACGTTTTCTTTTTGGGAAAATGACGGCCCAATGACGTGTTTTGATAATTAATACCTGCCAAGGACATTTTCAGCATTAACAAATGTTCTCAACATGTCCTCAGTGGGTATTAATTATCAAAACACGTCCTGGGCTGTCATTTTCCCTTTCTTTTTTACATTTGACATTGGTCGAACATGCGTGCAGGAGGCTGGTAGATGTGTTTGTGCTTTAACATAATAATAAAGCACATATCTAGCCGTAACCACTATAGATGTATTTAATTAATGACTCATACATTGAATTTGTGGGAGAGAGAGAATCGTCTAATCATGGTAATAAGAGTGTTAGAGAATCAGTTAGGTTTCATGTAGGGTAGATCAACTAAGGATGCACTTTACTTGCAAAGGATGCTAATAGAACAGTACAGAAAAAGAAGAAGAGTGTCTCTGCAAAGAACAAATGACTTTGGAATTCAAATAACCATTGAGGTCTTGTAGAGAGCGAAACCTCTGTCAGTGCTAATTCCCCACTTAGCTAAGACAGATATATTACGCTGTTGGCAGTATTTAAATTATGGGTGTAGTTTTTAGGACAGCTGTACCCTCCTCTTGTGATATCTAGAGCTTGACATTATTCAACACCTAGGCTCTAGAGTTGTGCCATATTACATTTTCACTAAGGTCGTGAGATCTTGTGTATGATCAAAAGGCATATTCACGTATGCACAAAGGGGAGGTCGTTTGCTGATCGCCGTTGTTTGCCAATGTTGCAGCATTAACCTCTGCCTTTCCGTACCCAGTATTCTGTTAGCTTCTTGGTTCTTATTTGGCAGAATTCTGTCTAATTTTGCTCTTTAATTAGCAAATTTTTTCTTGGGCGAGCCGTTCTATTTTTCATCAAGTCCTTTTATCATACTTAACAATTTTTTGTGGGTCCAACTAGATATTTTTATGTATTGAAACCATCTTGAATAATAGGGATGGCAATGGAAATAATGCTTACGGTTCCATCCATCAGAAAATAAACCGAGTTTGTTTCCTCTTTTTCTTGTACGTCAATATGCAATATACTACTTGTTTCCTTATTTGTAGTTTGACTAGATTTGTTGGTTATTAAGTGATTAAGTTGAAACTTCATGACCCTAATTTTGGATAAGTTGTTGTCATTGTCTCATGTCTTTGATATGGAGTTCTCTCTTTTGGCAGATGGACTCCGGGCAGCTGGATCCCATTGGAAAGTGTGTTGATGGATTTTCATCCGAGCACTTATTCTCTCCAGATTATCTAGGTATAAGTGGCAAATTTGCAGATCCACAGGTGCTCCCGCGAGTTGGTTCTGCTTACCAGGTGGAAATTCCGACCATTTTAACAGAATCTGAGAGGCTTCGGCTTCTACAGGACCCAGCTGATACTGAGATGAAGTTAGATGTCTCTCATAAATTTCTGATGGGACTACCCATTCCAGTTATGTGGGTTGATAATGAAGGAAATACCCATGAAAATGGAAAAATTGGAGCTATTAGAAGACCTGATGATTCCGTCAGTGCAAATGGGTCATTGGGATCTAAAAGGGCAAAAAAGCGCCGACTTATTCCAAATAAGAAGGGTTTGAAATCCAAACCATTGGATATTGCATCTGACAATGGTAAAGCAAGACAGCCAGCAAGCAAAAGCTGCTGTTTAGTTCCTGGTTTGCATGGTGATGCATCATGGACTGACATTGAAGTCGGTGGTTTCCTCCTTTCCATTTACATATTTGACAAGAATCTTGTTCAGGTGAAGAGATTTGTGGAAACAAAGGAGATGGGGGACATCCTATCCTTCTACTATGGGAAGTTCTATGGATCTTACGAACACAAGAGATATTCAGGTTGTCGGAGGATGATGAAAAGCAGGAAGTGCAAGATTGGGCAGAGAATTTGTAGAGGATGGAGGCAACAGGAGCTGTTATCTCGTTTGCTTCCCCACGTCTCTGAGGAGGCAAAAAGTAACTTGGTGCAGGTATTTTATGCTTAAGCTACACATGTGACATCTTAGCTATTTGGAACTATGCTTATTTGATCAATGCCGGCGTATGTTTCCCATACCTTGCTGGAATTCAGTCCTGTTTAGTTTGTTATGGGATCTGGACAAGGATGTAATGCCATTAATGTTATATGCTAAAATGTGTCATTAAACTCTTATTTAGCTATCTAAGGATGTTCTGCTACTCTTATGTTGCTTCGTCGTTCTAAACTCCAAATGTTCTCACGTCCCATCCCAGATGCTATATTATCCCCAGCCCTGCATTTAGCACCCTTCTTATGTACTTCGGTAGCCTATTTCAAAAGAAAAAGGAGAAAACTCTGTCATAGCCTAGGTTTCCAAGAATGGTATTTTCCTGAAGATGAAGTTTAACTTTTCATATCACTCCTCTTTTCAGGTACTGTACCATCTCTTTTCTAAAATTGTTGACATATCTCTCCCATTTTATCGTAGGAAGGAAAATAAAGGTGCACCAACTTTGAATGTTCAAATCCTTCTACACACCCATTATATGCTGTTTTCTCAGGATGAAGTTTAGTCTGGTTACCTTCCAGACTATATTTAATTCAATGCTAGCTACTAAAGTCTCTGGACCTTTTTTGAAAATGAAGTTCTCCCTAACTACAGTATTCTCAATTTAATGCATGCAAATGGATACGTGTTATGAAGAAGTATTAACTTCAGTGTTATGCCTGCTGTTCTGGAATTCATATTGCTCATTCTCAGGTCTCCAAGGCATTTGCAGAAGGAAGAATTTCACTTGAAGATTACATACATACTTTAAAGACTCTTGTGGGTACTCCCACGCTCATAGAAGCTGTAAGAATCGGGAAGGGGAAGGAAGATCTCACAAACCTTTCGATGGAGCCCACTAGAAACGACCAACTGTTTAGCATCCAGCCTGAAATACCAGCTGGCAAAGCATGGTCCTCCCTAACTTCTAATGACATAATTAAGTTTCTAACCGGAGACTTCCGATTGAGCAAAGCTCGATCGAATGACATCTTCTGGGAAGCCGTTTGGCCTCGTTTGCTAGGGAGAGGATGGCATTCTGAGCAGCCGAAGAATCATTTTTGCTATGGTTCTAAACATCAGGTGGTTTTTCTTACACCTGGTGTTAAGAAATTCTCAAGAAGAAAACTCGTTAAAGGAGACCACTATTTCGATTCCGTGAGTGATGTTTTGAGCAAAGTTGCATCAGATCCAGTACTTATAGAGTTTGAGGCTGAAACAGAGTCCATAGTGGAAAACAACACAGATGATCATCAACCACGTTGTTACCTTAAACCCAGAGTTTCTACTTGCAGTTCAAATCCTGCAACATATACAATTGTTGATACAAGTTTGAGCTGTGCAGTAAAATCACTCAAGGTGACGGGGTTGCTAATTATACCTGATGACACTAAAAACACTTCGAGCTTGAATATTCACTCAAAAGAAGCAGAGGGTAATTGCTCAGGGAATTTTTCGATGGACAAGCCACAATCTGCTGATATGTTACCTAAGGGACACAAGCAAAATTTTTGCGATCAGGGTGAGTGTATAGTTGAGTATAGCAATGCAAACCAAAGGATGCCAATCAATGGTACCGAATATGCCAAACATTGGATACAAGACCACCATTATCAAGACACTGATTTGTCTAATTTTGAGCAGTTAAATAAATTCAACAGGAGAGTGAGACCCGGATGTTCGAATTTGTTCCCCCCTCTTATGAAGCGGCGGAAATTGGCTTCTTGCGTAGAGGACAAATCAAGCCAAAACAAAGAGAAGCTCCTAGTGACCCAGGAATGTAAAGAAGTGAAACCCAATCTCATGTCAAATTCATCATGTTTGTTAGAAGCTGTTCCTGTCCATGAGAAGGTACAATTGGCTAGGTCTTCACCACAATGCAGTCCAAAAAAGGAGAGCAGTGATGGTACAGACTTGTTTCCCAGTAAACGTGAGAAACCTCAATCACCACCCTTGTTTGATCTAAATGAGCCCCCGATTCCAGTAGATGGTGAAAACGGCAAATTTTGCATGATGAAGTTGGACGACAGCTTGCGAAACCCTAATGTACATGTTTTAGGCACTTCCTCTGACAAATACAACCTTGTGGAACCTGAAGTTTTGAGTAAATCCACTGATGTCAATGTTGCGGAAAAGCTGCCAGTTGTGAATCCCAGGCGGCAAAGCACAAGAAACCGGCCCTTGACCATGAGAGCATTGGAAGCTCTCGCAAGTGGGTTCCTAGGTACTAAACAGAAGCGAAAAGGCAGAGATGGTGAGATGCAAAGTAAACGAGTATCAACAAGACCTTCCAAGTAGAACTCATATCAGAGCCAGTTTAACTTTAAATCCTGGCAGCTGTAGCAGCTGTTGTTGTGCATAATAAGGAAAGAAATGGGGTGGATGAAGTTTGGAATGGCACCAAAAATTGGGTTGGAGATTCTCTTCTTGAAATTGAAAGAAAAGAAGCCCAAGAGCAAGTGGAGGACTATAAAGCTGCTCATCATCCAGGAGTTCATAAAACGGCAGCTGCTGGAGTCATTTTAAAATAATGAATCTGCAGAAGATGTGAATTCACGTCTTTCGGCGAATCCGATCGTACCTCTGCCTGCTCCTCAAGCTCCAGTACCAGAACCGGGGGCCGTTTCAAAGGAAGTCTAATATCTAATATGTGGGTCATTTGCCTTCTTGCCTATAACTTCCCCTCGAGTGATGTCAATGCCCAGTTCCCTAATGGAGAGCTAACGGTGATTGCATTCAAGACTTGGGAGATTTCTTTGGATGGTGCCAATAATTATCTTTCTGGTTAGGTGCTGATTGCACCATTTTTTAGTCAATGATTTAATTCCGGTATTGTCTATGAAGAGTTTCTAAAGCAGCACCTATCTTCATGGCAGGGCTCACAGCATGTGAGAGGGTGTTGGCTGATCAAGGCTTTAGCTGACTCCACAGGAGCGCAATGATCTTTTCGTCAATCCT
Source organism: Rhododendron kiyosumense (assembly GCA_019656275.1). NCBI lineage: Eukaryota > Viridiplantae > Streptophyta > Magnoliopsida > Ericales > Ericaceae > Rhododendron > Rhododendron kiyosumense. Next base: position 374,336 of record BPLS01000174.1, on the reverse strand, counting down.
TTGCAACTTTAAGGCATCACATTGCAGAATTGACCTCGATTTTTGAAGAAACATAGTTATCTTTTACCTTTTCTCTGTCTTCACCTTCCTTTTCTACCTTTTTTTCCAAGTAGGAAGTGGCTTTCCGTTTCATGATGTTGCCTGTTACAGAAGCGGTTAGACAATTGGCACTTGCTGACCACTTCTGAGGTAAAAGTATGTAGACGAGACAAGATTGCTTTACCCAGCTAATAAGAAGCATGGACAAGTCCATGGGGGTCACGTATCCATGTTCAACGTGTGTCGGAGATGCCCAAATATGTGTGTAGTTTTTCGGTTATACATTAGTCTCAGACAAGCTGGGGACACGTGGGGGACACGCTAGAAATGTACTGGTGATAGGAGTAAGGTTTTGGTTTTCTATCAATTCATATGTATGCCAACAACTTATAGAACTTGTACGTGTCCCCACTGTGTCCGGGTCCTAATGTTTGAATTATGACATCTCCTCATCTGCTGGTAGTGTTCATGTACCCATGTCTTTTTTTGTGCTTCTTAGTTACCAAGTATGCATCAATCTTCATTTTTGAAATCCTGGTGGTGGAAACTGATTTTTTTTTTCTTTAATGTCACTTTGCTCCTCTTGTTTAACTTTTCTTTACCAGTTACATCAGAGCATTGGAAGCTCTCGCAAGTGGGTTCCTCCTACGTACTAAACCGAAGCGAAAAGACACAGAATGAGATTCAGAGTATACAACTATCTGTTGCGTGCACCAGGACCTCAAACCAAACACATGCGCACACACACACACGAATCAATCACGAGAGAAAATTTCATCTACTATTGAATCGAACACAATACTAGATCACAAAAAACTCTCCCGGGGAGGAGCTCCAAAACCAGAGCTCAATACTCAACTCTCTCTCTCTCTCCCTCACCACGCTCCATTTGCCACACCGACAAGCGTAAGACATAGCTGAATTTATAAGCCAAACATTGATTTGAGCAACAGCCAAGAATAACAGAAGAATTGAAGATGATGGGTAACTTTTCTTTACAAATGTGTTTAGTGTGGGAAATTGGGCTTGCACACATCCAAACCAAGGCTCCTCACCAAAGCCTGCAACTGAGCTTCTGATTTCTCTGCTCCTAGACCGCTGACCTTGTAGAAGCACACCAAAATCAAGTCCAATTGTGAGCCAACTCGCACACTGTCAACACCGCCTTCCTGTAGAGCTCCTATTAAACCCGGTTTAACTGCAAATCCGGGCGAAGCACTGCTGTCTTGCATGATAAGGAAAGAATTGGGGTGGTTGAATCTTGGAGTGGCAACAAAAACAGGGTTGGAGATCCTCTTGTTGAAACTGAAAGTAAAGAAGCTCAAGAGCTAGTGCAGAACTTTAAAGCTGCTACAACCGATCCCTGAGCGATGCACTTTGGAGGGAAGAACGAAAAAAAAATGATTTATTGCTTCATGAAGGGAAAAAGAATGAACAGAGGAAGCAAATGCAAGATGTGATTGTTCTTATCCTTGGAGTTTCAAGAGGAATTTCTAATTTGGAATGCCAGCGTATGGGAAACAATAACTTGAGGTACTTATTATAGTTATTAATACTTCCTATGTTTTGATTTTTTCAAAAATCCTAATGAACCACAAAAATTCGTTAAGGGGATGGTATTTCTCGTGGTAGTATAACTCTGAAATCTTCGTATAATCTTCAAATAATTCTGGAATATTCGTAAAGGGGATGGTATTTCTCATTGTAGTATAACATTCGTCGTGTGTGAGTGATTATGTATGCTGATTAACAAAAGAATATTGGTTTAAGATCTTAAACCAATATGCAATTAAACCCCAAGGATTATTGAGAGAGAGAGAGAGAGAGAGAAGGGCTTGGTATTGAATCAGAAAACAAAAACACAGCCAATGGGGTCTAGATCTATGAAACTGCCCAAAGGAAATGACTCCAAGAGGGCCTCAACTAGTTGTAATTCTGGTTACCCTACCGAAGAAACATCATGCAGCGATGTTCGTGTCCGGGAGACAACTACTACCTATGAGTTCATGTTCGATGCTCCTGAAGTGAGGTGTGGTAGCCGAGCGATAGCGCATACATCGTTCATTGCGAACAATTTCAGCCTCCTGCCTATAAATGCTGGAGGGCACAAATGATCCAGGTTCTTGCTGGATGACACGCTGTTCGTTCAAAGGCAAGTGATTGTACAGGATGGTCAGGTCAGAGTTATCGTCCCAAAGAAACGATGTTGGAAGAAACATGGCTTTGTATAAGAAGCTATGGACTCTGTTCTTGGTATCTAGTAAATTGCTTCATACAATATTGGCAAAAATTTCCGTTTATTTACATCTTAACGATAGGTTTTGTTTGCCTTTTGAGTAGGGGAAAAAACCTAAGTCCCATTTCTGCTATTTGTTTCTCTATCAAAATTTTATAGATAATTATGGGAAATAGTGTTGTTAGGGATTTAACAAGTTGGGCACCACCGCCACCTAGCATGGTTAGTTCCTTACTCACCCTTTTAAGGGAGAGCGCTCTTGAGTTCGAGTCCTAATGGAGAAGGTGCTTGACTCCCATTGTAACTACTAACAACCAATCGCAAGGGCAGAGGAAAGTAGATACAAGTGGGGTCACTTGAGCTCACCCTCTTTGATTTCTCACAAGTTAATATAAATAGGTTTGAAGTAAAATTTTGCTAGTTAGACCCATAAATATTTCGAGCATTCCATTCTCTTCGAGAGTAGTTGGGACCAATTGTAAAGCAAACTTATTTCTACTTTCTAGCATAATCATGCTTAGACACGCCTCTCAGCCACTCCTCAAACACTCTTCTCTCACAAGCAGTGGAACCCGCAAATGTGTAGAGCCCACTGCTTGTGAGAGAGGAGTGTTTAGGAAGTGGCCAAGAGGCGTGTCCCCAGCATTTCTGTTTCTAGCCAACTTCTTAAGTTAGTTACTCCTGTTTCTTTGGATTAGCAAATAGAAAAAATAATTGCATTTGGATCTCATTTCCACTAACGAAAAGCTTTGGAAGAAAAAATATTGACTATTACTCCTACTAGGAAGACATTTTAAACACCTTTATGACCAAAAAAAACCAACCGTAAATGAGTAAAAGCATTTTACAGACATAGTTTACGCCATGGAGCCTAGAACTCAAACACAAGTAATATGTCTTTGCTTAATCATCTTCTCCAAGTTCTTCGAAACCATGGAAGTCAAATTAGGATCCTCAAACCCGAGCTCTGCTCCAAGCCTGTAGCAGAAATGTTAACAAAGAAGCCTTTTACTAATAACACAACAAACAAAAGGGGGAGACTCACAGCCAGCCCAAGGTATTTGGGGACGCTAGGCCAAATAGTTAAGTTGGGCCCTATATTTAAACAGTAATAAAAGATAATTTGTATATATAATAATTTTAGTCCACAATATACACATAGAAGACACTTCGGTTCTAGTGGCTTTGGTGTTTCGTTGTGTTCTCTTAGATGCAAGTTCGAAACACAGCAACCACAAATTCCCACACAGAATCCTTTTTTGAAAAATAATTATGAAAAAAAAGAGACTTTTTGGGCAGGACTCGAACTCGACCACAGATTGTGCACTGAGATCAATCATAACACTGAACCAACAAAGGTTAATACATTCATGTTGCAAACTACTAATACTTGTACCTATTCCTAACGGAGGCCCCATTTTGTCGGGGCCCTAGGCGGCAGCCTCTTGGGCCTTGCCCTAGGGCCGGCCCTGCTTAAGACTAGTCAACTTCAATCCTTCACACAGAGAAAAGCAAAGAGCAAAATGAAAGAATCCCTTAACACCGTCGTTGGATTAACGAGTTGTCAAGGTACGTGCCAAGGGACCAAAAACCAATGGAAACCCAAAGTAATAAGTGTTAGTGCTCAAGTTCATCCTCTCCTTTTTCCTTTTCGGGGGCGTCGTTTACCTTTTCTATTCGCTCAATAAATCTCTTCAAACAAATCCATGATCCTTAAAACACCCTTAATGGTTCTGATGGTTTTCTAGGCTTTAAGCTTGAATCCCAAACCCTGTCACTGGGACGCGAGATCAGTGGTCAAAAGACCATTTCACATGTTCACGTCTCAAGTACAATAAATCGTATCAACAAAAAATCTTGACAAATAACAGAGCATAGAATTAATGTTCCGTTGGATCCTCGGATTCCGAAAGAGATTAGTGAAGGGAGAAGAAAAGGAAGCGGAAAAACAGGAACAGAAAAGTAGTTGTAGTACTCCCTTTGCCCCATATTGGTAATCAACTGTTCTGTATTGGGATGTCCCAAATTATTAGTCCTCATTAAGAAGTCAAACAAGTATTTTGACCTCCACAAACTAACCTTCACAAATGATTCAAAATAATTTCGAAAGAAGAGAATCAATGTCTATGTTAGAAATCTAATCAACTTACATCTTCCCTCAAATCCTCTGTACCTATTTTTTGGGTATCGAGGTTTTAGTGCATTTCTATCCAATGGACCGTGTGAGAAACGAGGGATGAAAAATTCTCACATGATCCAACAGCCAGCAAAGCACCGGAATATCGGTATAGGCAAAAAGGGGCATAGACTAGAGAGAATTTGAGTGGACAGTATGGGCTGGGGGGTAAAAGCTCAGGTTTTTCTCTTCCTCGATGGGGTTACAAAAATAAGAAAAAAGCGATCAAATGTTGTCAATGATAATACTTTATTGTTAGATTACCCTTCAAATCTAACATGAATTAGTTTTCTAATTCAGCAGCTGTTGCAGCTCAACGGAAGGAAATCTATTTCCCTTGCCAAATGACCCGGGATTATCTGAGAGTCTTGAGGGCCTTGCTACCCAATCAAAAAGTGTCAACTCCTATTTCTTACTTCGGGTCAATTTGCAAGTTTCTTTTCCCGGATTAATCTAAAATTGAGGATCTTATACAAGTTCTTTTTCCCAAAGAAGTCCCTCTCCAATGGCTCAACGAGTCATCTACTTAAAAGGTGAATAAATGGAATACACTAAGCAAGAGATCAACTAACCAAGAGCATGACCTAATCATTATTTTTCACAAAGACTCCACTCCAAGTTTAGAGCCTAGCTATCCTTTCACAGTGAACACTTTTCTCTTCAGTCTCGACCCAACAAAGTCATTCGTAGTCTCTTTCGCTTTTGAGTGGGTACCTCACCTTAATGAGAAGGCTGACCCAACACCACTTTTTCCTCCCTATGAAGTGGACAGGGATGAAGTGCTAGTCTTGATGACACCGATAGCATGACGAGCCAAGGGCTAGCTTGAACATGCCTGGATGGGAGGTGGAACCCCGGCAAGAGTAACGGGTTCGGAAAACAAAGATGCCTACCCACTTCAAGCAAAGAGTTCAGAGTAGCCTCGGCTCAAGAACCGGTGGAACTCGTCGGCCTTATAATAGGATAGGTGGTCAATTACGTGTGGCCTATTTGATCTCATCCGTATTCCGATGGAATTGAAGTTCTGTGAGGTTTGACTGTAAAGGTAGTGAACTAATAGTTCTTTGTACCTCCTGTTCTATACAGTCTCTGTCAACCACACCCCCCCCCCCCCACGAGGGGCGAGGGCATTCCACCTATCAATAAAAAGATTAAGGTTTTATTTGCTTACTTTGGATCCAGCACTAACTTCTGTACTTCCTTGATTGCTGAACTTGCAGCATAGAGTGACATCTTTCCGACCTGCATCAAAAACCAATCTAAAGATTTAGTAAATTCATTGCTATTAACAGACCCCTGATGGCAACCGAAGCGGAGAAATGGAAGGAAAGAAAAGGGGATATAGAGGAAGCAAAATCATTAGCAAGAAGAATAAAAAAGGCACTGAGTACTTCTAAGGGAAATTTCCTTCGCCTCACCTCCAACATTTGAAGCTTCGCATCATGGTCATTGGGAAAATTGCGAATCTCTTCAGCTAGCCTTACAGCCTCATCCAGACTTTCAGGAGATAAGAAGTCCAGCCCCAACTGAACTGTGGACTGCAAATTTTCAAAGGACACAGAAATATTTAACAGAAAGATCTACCAACTACCTTTCACAAGGATAAAGTTTAACACAAACTAATGGACGTGGATTGCTTTTATTCTCTCTTCCTTTTTCGTACTCCAAACTCCGCAAAGCCAACCCCTTATAGAATGTTTGGTGAACTTCCACGTAACATATATGTATGCATGTGTGTGGATTTCATATGCAAATACATGTACAGCATACACAAGTTGAAGAGCCATCTTGCAACCTGTATTCAAATTTCAAGCTAGTTTAACAGAGAAATTTTGTATCATTGGCTGATGCAACATTGGGGGTAACCAAACCCATAATTCAACAACCCCCCAAATTCTTTACTTTGAATAGATTTGTATCTTCTATGGTATTTCTTTCTCTTACCACGGTGGTACCATTTAGCAACCATGGTGGAGGAAAACCGTATGAGGGAGACTATACAAGTTCGGTAGAGATGAATATATAGAAAAAGAGGAGACATTATCTCAGAGAAGAGGAGGGCATCCATATAATTCGAGCTCAATATTGGAGGTCAGTATTTCCAGCATACCATTAATTGACAGCTTTTAGGGAAATATTGTCATTGCTTGGTCAACTCGGTGAAACTAAAATCTTTCCAACATAATTTAGAGGGGCAGGGAAGTACCTACAATTCGTCAAACCGTGGATTTCTTTCCTAAACCTAAAAAAGTCAGAGGAGGTTAGAGTAATACCAATTGTAAAGGGCAATTGAAGCCCTGCTAAAATCTTCTAGTTTTTTGGCAGATAGTACCAGGAATATCCTAGCGTTAGTTTACGAAACCCCTTCTAAATATCCTGGAAAAAAAGAATTCAAGGCGTACAATTCCTTCAGAATCTTCCACGGCCCCAATGTACAACATTTCCATCTCCAATCCAACCTCCTGTGAAGGCCGAAATTTCCTATTTGTGCCAAGGGAACCACCTAGACTCAATGGGGCTCCCTTTGTAAAAAAAGAAATCAAGTGCCGAAAAGTAATGCAGTGATGGGGATCAAAACTTATTATTGGACCTGCTGAAAAGCATTGTATTTTCCTGTAAGACATTTACATGTAAAATATATTACACCAGAAAAAAAAAATTACATTGAAACAAAGGGAGGCTAAAATCTAAGTGAAGGATCTCACAGCATCATTATTATCCTGGCATTTAGGTTCAGGTTGTATCAAAAACACTTGTTCGCCTTGAGAGTGAAAATACCTTTTCCCTTCTTGAAAAGTGCATTCAAGTAGACAAGTGCATATTTGCTGTTAGGGTTAAAAGCGGAGTGGCAAGCCGTGTTAGACTATCAGGTGACATGGATTCCTAGGAAGATGGATGGAGCAATTCTTCGGCTGTTGTGATCAAATGAACATTTTGTTCTTTCTCTATAAAAAAAGTTCTCCCCTTCTCTCTGAAAAAGTTTCAGCCAGTTAAGGTTTCAGCTCTCTCCTCGGCTCCATCTCCATTCTCCATTGATCCCATTCCATTCCGGCGAGCTCCCACCGGATACACTGCTGGGTGTATCCGATTTCGGGCCCAACGGCAAAGTGGTTCTTTGCCGGGTGGTGGTGATCAAATCGGTGATGCGGTTCCTGTTCGTTGCGCCTCCCGATCTGCTGTGTTTCTTCCGTTTCTGCTGCTCTCTGGTCCGCCGTGTTGGTGGTGGTTGGTGGTGGTGTGGGGTTTGGGTTGTGGCGGCCAAGATAGGGAGAGGGCGGCGGATCTGTGGCTGTAGTCGACAATGGTGGCGGCTTCGGACGGTTCGCTTCAGCCACTGCCGGTTTTCATTGTTGGGCGAATCTGGTTTTGGGCCTAACGGTGAGAGGTGGTTGTGGCCGCCAGAGGTGGTCATGCTGGGTGGAGCTGCTTGTGGTTTTGTGGCGGTCGTGGGTCGGTGTACGGCAGTTCGCGTGGTGGGAATCAAGGTTGAAGCTCTTCTTCTGGGCTCTGGGCTCTGATCTTCTCCAATGGTTCAGTGCTCCAATCAGATCCTCGTCAAGGTTGCCGATTCGGTGCTGTAGGCCGGTGGCGTGGTGGCTACAGTTGGAGGAGTTTGTGGCGCAGAGGCTGGGTTGCAGCGGGTCTGGAAAGGGGCGGCGCTTTAGGGTTTCTTTTTTATTTTGTCTTTTAGGTTCTAGGCTTGGCCCAATAGGTATTCTGGGCTAGGCCCAATAGGCACTGGCTTGTCCCAATTGGTGTTCCTTGGTTGGCTTCTTGCCAATCTCGGATTTGGGTCCCGGATTCTCAAATGCTCCGTTAGTCTTTGTAACAATTTCAAAGATTATAAAAAAAAAATTCGCCGATCAAAAAAAAAAGAAGGAAGCTCAATGTGAGAGAGAGTGGCAATGGGAAGAGAAAGGAAGGGAGAAGTCCCAAAAGCGTCAAGGTGTCCCTTTAACTTTAAGGATACAGTGCTGCGCTTCATAAAATACGGACCAGACTCCTACTGTACACAATTTTCAGGATCTGTGCAAACCACTGACCCTGGTAGCAGGTAGAAGATCATGCCCTCCATTGGTGCCTCGGGAGACCCTCATAGTCCCCATGTGGACTGGGATAGCACCTCATTTTGAGTTCCTGACTCATATAGAAATCCCTTAAAAAAGTCAGACTACCAGATACAATGCCTAAATTGGTCCCCGATTGCAGCTCAACATACAAAAGGGAGGGATTGGATGTAATTAGGATAGGGGTTCCCCATGTCTCTGACTCTCCCATATGCTGGCCAGCATGACTGTTCTGGGTAACATGTCACAGGCATGTCATAACACATGAATACCATGTGCAGCAAGAAGCACTCTTCGTGAAATATGATCTTTTACATGAATAGCGTTGACAGCATATGGCATCCTTTTCCAGCAATGTAAGCAATACTACTTGTCACATAAATGATCAACTAGCATTCATCTTTCTATTACAAAAAATAGAGAACAAAAAAAGTAACCTCGAAGCAAAGTGTAAGAAAAATAATTCAGTAAAATTCCATGATACTGTGCTCCCAAGTCCTAGTATATATAAATAATCCCCAAGAATTTACTGCATATACCTCCCGTCAAAGTAATTAAATGTGTCAAACTTAACGTTCAGTTCACAATCATCTATAGCAGTTACTATGTCATTACACTACATTACTGCACTCACCTGAAGGTTCCTAACTTGAAAAGGACATCCAGCAGGGATGAATACAGCTTGCCCTAAATGCTGTTCAAATGACCATGGCTCTACTCCTGAAAAGGAGGACAAACTTTACTTGATATTGGCTCCTCAAAAAACACATTCCAAGAATCACATTTCTATTATCTTTAGTAAAAATCCAGTATCTCTGATTTAATCCACTGATCCTCGGCCATGTGGACATCAAATAGCTAATCTCATTTTATTCAATATCTTTTACAAGAGACCAAAGAATTGCAGAAGTAACTATTTACGGACTGCAACAGGAAGTAAAAAACAAACCATTATTTTTGTAATAAATGCCTAGATCTCAGGGCCCATAGTTCTCTGTGTCACACCTATACGATGCCCTTAAGACTTCTAGAATTCTAAAAACAGGGGCAGCAGTCCAACATGAAGAATCAAAAATATCCAAATTCTACCTTTTAAACAAAACCTAGAATTTTGCCAACAAAAAAAAAAAAAAAAAGATCCAACAGAATATTGGATACATGCTGCCTAAATAAAGCAGGTCAGAAAATTAACACTCCAACTTACTGAAAATGCAAGAATCGCTAGTTCCACTTACCGAATTCTTCCTTCAATTGCCTTTTATGATTCCTTGTCAGGAATATTTCTGCATTATGTAAAGAACGTGTTGCCTGGGTCCAAAGAGCACAATCATTGATATGCACCACTACACAAATCTATAACATGGAGTGAGAAGAATCCACAATTTACGATCATGGAAAAAGTTAACCAAACTCACAAATTCATCTATTGAAGTCTCACTCTTCCCAAAGTCCTTCCAGTGAGCTTTCAAATACTCAATCAGCTTTGAAACATCCTGTCGACGGAAGACATCCCAAACAGCACCTGGATGAGTCTTTTCATAGATATCTCCACTAGCTTGGTTCAAGTCTTCACAATTAATAGTTTTCTCTACAAGGGTTTTAGTAGTTTTAATTCCTTCATCGTCGTCGCTTGCATCTAACTTAGCCTCATATTCATTCTCTCTATCTAAAACACCAAGTGATAGTAAAGGTGACCCTGCTTTATCCAGGCCAAGTTGTGGATTTCCTGGTGATTCTTTTGCCCCAACATCCTCAAAGGCTTTCTCTGTCTTCTCAATCTTAGCCCTCTGCCAACCTTTTAGCTTTACTTCACATGTATGCACCAACAGGTAAACCTAATCAAAGCAGCAGAGATGGTTATTGAAATTATTCCAAAGCCATATATCAAGATGCCACATCAGAGGGCAAAGTAGACAAACATTCCGTAACTGGACTCTGGAGTACTTGGTTAGAGATGGCACGTTTTCAGAGTGTTGCATCCCCACTACACAACTTCCAATTTTGTTTTGTGGTAACACACCAAGGTAGCACTACAATAATTCTTTCCAATATATATAGTTCATATGCAAAATGGAGATAGTTCATCAAGTACAAAATTCAGCTCCTTGGTCCAATTCCTGTTAGAATTTGTAAGTTTGAAATCCATCACTAGGATAAAACTTTCATGGTTCCGTTAATTCATAGAATTCAAATTTTGTCCCCAAAAAAATACATGACATTCCATTTGCAACCCATTCCTTGTTACCTAAAAATTGTGAATGCTCTTGAACAATATGTGGCTCTACTACTGCTTTAATTTACTGATTAACTCAGAAGAATAAACGCAGACTGCCATCAGGAAGCATATCAAACGTAACGGGATAATTTCGAAACTAACAAACATACTGGTTTATATGATGCAATTATCAAGGGGAGATATTTCTTCAAGGACGATGGAGATAGGTCACATAGAAAGGAGGACAACGAGCTCACCATGTCACGCATGCTGAAATGGAGATGATTCACTGAATCACCTCTACCAAGTTCATCGTACATCCCATAAGACATAAAAATCTTAGGGCCGACATCATTCTGCAGGGAATAATGAGGCAGTTTTGCAGCAACATTCAGTAGACCCCACTTGGAATGAATGTACTCAAGTAATGGCAATTTACTACTGAAGTCAGGTCTCTGGTACAACAAAAACTCTTCAGAAGCACTGGGAGAAGGCCAATCTTTTAGCTTTAACATTTGTGGCCAACCATTTTGATGAAATCGACCCTCTGAGTATCCTTTGATGAACTGACCTAGCTCAATACTAATCTGCAGCCATATGAAACCACAATAGGCAGATATCAGGGTAATACGTAAAGAAGACATTGAGGCTCTGTTTGTTTGTATTATTTTGATAAGTAAGCAATTATATTACCAAAAAGACATAAAGGAATGCCACCCGAATACAAAAGGCCACAAAACAAAAGGGCCCTATACACAAGAGTGGAAAAGCTCCAACCAATCTAAAAATTGGTAAGAGAGGGATAGGAGTTTATTGTAAGAACTGGGTTTTTAGGCCCTCAGGTGTTATGGGCTTTGCCCTATAGGGTGTTTGGCCTTTGTCCCATTTGGCTGTACTTTCCAACCTTTGGTTGGAATCTCCTTTCCCCTTTAATAAAATATTACTTTTGCCAATAAAAGAGAGAGAGAGAGAGAGAGAGGAATCCCAACTATACAAGCTATTCACCAAAAAAACTTTTGACCTTAAACAAAGGCTTTTCGACCCCTTTAAAACATCTAGAATTTCTTTCGCGCCAAATAACCCACATCAAGCAAAGAGGAATCATGGCCCAGACTCGCATCCTTCTCTTTCCCACTCTAGTACCTCTCCAAGAAATTAAGAGTTCCATCACACTCCTTGACGGTGCCCACTTGATACCGAACCAAGAGAACACCAAAGACCACAACTCCCAAGCAAACAGGCAATGAATAAGGAGATGATCAACCATCTCTGAATCCCTCTTGCACATACAATACCAATTCACAATGATTCTCGGTCTTTTAATCAAATTATCAATTATAAGAATCTTGCCTTGAGCCGCGCACCAAACAAAAAAGCTCACTTTTATCGGTGTTGGAGTTTTCCATATAGCTTGCCAAGGAAAGGATGGAAAGATTTCACCTGAAAGGAACCTGAAGTAAAGGTAATCCTGAACTTTAGCTTCTTTGTCACAAGCCAAACGATAGATATTTATTTGGGAAAGCATCCCTCAAACTCACATCCCCACACCACATGTGTTCCCAAAATTTAACCCTTCTTCCATTCCCAACCACCATACTAGTGTTCCTTACAAAAACATCCCACCCCTTCATGATACCTCTCCAAAGCGCCACCCCATAAGGCAATCTCACACGAAGGGAAGACCAACTGCCCCATCCGCACCGCTATCATACTTTGCCACTGTAACCTTCCTCCACCATCTCTCCCTTGCGAATCTCCAAAGCCATTTCCACAACAACACTTGGTTAAACAATTTTAATGTCCTCACACCCAAGCCTCCTTTTCTAATGGGAACACAAACCGTATCCCAGTTGACTAGATGGTATTTGAACTCTTCCCCAATCCTTTCCAAAGAAACTCTCTTTGGATTTTCTCTAACCTCTTAGCCACCAAACTCGGAATGACAAACAATGGCATGAAGTTGACAAATTAGAAAGCAACCTTTTGATTAAAGTCAAACCGCCACCTTTAGTGATCTGTTGCCGCTTCGAACCTGCCAACCTTTTTCTGAGATCTTTCCATAATTGGGTCTCATACTGCCTTTGATTTAAAATAGGAGCCCAACGGTAGGCCCAAATACATCGCCGGAAGCAACGCCACCCTACAACCCAAAATCTAAGCAAGAGCACCAATATCATCAACCACCCCAACCGGGATCATCTCGGACTTTCCCAAGTTCACCTTGAGGTCGGACACTGCTTCGAAGCGCAAAAAAACACACCGAAGATAGCAAACTTGCATTGGATCCGCATCGCAAAACAATAAAGTATGTGAGAAACCATCACCCCTTCCCACCTCGAAACCTTGCAAGAATCCACCCAGAACAGTATTTCAAATCAACCTGCAAAGAACCTCCATAACTAAAATGAAAAGAAGCAGAGAGAAAGGATCGCCCTGACGCAAACCTCTCGAAGTCTGAAAAGGATCTGCCATCAACGAAACCCTCTAAGCGTTTCCAACCACAAAACACCCAGAATTTTTTGAAAATGTCCACCCACCCACCAGCTCCACACAACTCTGGAACCAAAACATACCTAAACCTCCCACAATCCTTCACCTCCAGTTGTAACATGAAAACCCCTATAAGAACAAGATGGCACACCATCAATCTTCTAGCAAAACCCCCGTAACTTCGAGCGAAATCCTTCTCGAAACCTGAAGACGCATCCTCAAGAATTAGGCACAACCAAAGAAGCTCGATCTCTGAAATCCACCCCTCGTCGAACCCCTATGCCGTGTGTCTACCAGCCCAAATCTAAAACAGCCCCCCTAACCCTCGTCCACTAGTTCCAGAGATTCTGAACCACCGATTTCTGGTGCCTATCCAACATCAAACCGCCTGGAGGTGGACCCTTCTTGCAAGGCAAGATATCCGCTTTTGGTTGTCAAACGCCTAATCACTACCCAATCTGATGAACCATTTATTTGTGTAAAACAAAATAAGATGAAAAATATTCTCCACGCAGAACTCTGTTTACATGAAAATGCTTACATACTTCTCACTTTCGATGTTTGGCTTGGAAAATAATTTTTCCAAAAAAAATTTCGCAGATTGTAGCTTCTGACCATTGGTTGCACTCGTGCCCCCTAGTAGAGCAGATACAAACTTAGAGTCATTCTATTATCATGCCACATGCACATAACACAACACATTCTCTCTCTACTAGTGCTTTCATCCTTAAGTCCTCAAGTCAGTCCTCAGGTCAGCACTAAATGTCGGACTCAGGAACCAAATGCTATCTGAGCTATTAAAGTGCTTGAAGGTGGGAGAGATCTAAACAGCAATAGTTGGAATTTGTCCCATATTGGTTAATTATCACCTCAAAAACTAGTATATGAACCTCAGCGGCCTCTCCACTCATACCAATTGGTTTTGAGTTGGATGCTTTAACAACAACAAATGTTGGTAAAAAACAACTTCCCCGAAATAAGCTCCTCGATTTGCTGAAAACAATTTACATGTAAAGTTATTCGCAAACAAACAACAAGAAATAGGTCGATTGTTTTTAGAAAAAAAAAAAATGTTGGAACAAACGGAGCCTGCATATGAGCCACAGATAATTAATGAACCATATAAAACGATAACGAAACTAGAACCCTACCTCAGACCGATCTAAGCAATCTAAAGCCTTCACAGTTCGGTTATCGTCCTTCATTTTCTCTTCAGTGGTCTCTCGAATTCCTTTCCATATAACCATAGGGTCCCACCCCGACATGCCATCACAAACCTCCTTGACAATAACAGGTTCTCCTTGGCTCCAATGCTTTCTAAACTCTCTAATCCCTTTGGCTTTTATATCATCAGACGTTGAACAGTATAAGAAATTGTCATTGCTGTCCTCTCTATGTGCATATTGGCATAGCCCAGAGTTTAACCCAGTAGTTTCTTGTGGACTAACAACATCATCATTAACCTTACATCCACTAACCATTTCCTCAGAATTTTTCACCAGTTTTGCAACCCAATTCATTTTAAAGATTCTTTTTAAGGTCAACGACAAGCAACCGCACCCGCCATACTCCTTTGGTGGGCAAGGAATACTGGCATTGCTGTTGGCTTTCCAATTTGGAAACTTATCTGATGACTTCAACGCAAGTTTGGATGGTTTAACTTGCTCTGTCACGGTTGTTTTCTGATCAGTTTCCCCATCAATATGATTTTCTGACTCTCCTTTGACACCAAGAATAGATGCTTCCCTAAGATCTTTGCAGCAACTGAGGCACAAATCATAAGAACAATTTGCACAGTGCCGATGATAATCAATAATGGATACCCTACAGCAATCACTGGGAAAAACAAAGAAAAAAACATTAGGGTCCATTTGATTAGAAAGAAAAAGTTTATAGAAGTTGAAATAAAGTGAAAGAAAGGAAAAAGAAAACAAAAGTTATTTTATTTTGAACATTTAATTGATATGAAAAATTTCCGAGAGAAGGATAGGAAAATTGAGTTTTCTTGTTTGAAAAGCATGAAAGTCGCAAGAGACTTGTGTATTTTACCTAAATTGCCCTGGTTTAATTACAACAAAATTTTAGAAATAATGAACACTTGATGGAAGAAATGAATGCACTTAACTGTGCAGCTAGGATACTTGCTGAGGTTTTCGAGGATTCTATCAATAGGTTCGATGGGTGAAAATTGACAATGTTTTAGGCTTTTACCTTAATCCAATCTGGGATTTGGCAAGTACAGCTAGGGAAGGAATTGTGGAATCAATAGATTTAATGGCCAATAGAATAAGGATGCAACTGGGGAAAAAATGACCAAGGAAGGGAGCACGGATAAAAATGGAGCCGATTCATTAGTTCCTCATTTTCACGGGAAAGAATAATTTCCCTGCATATTTTGTGGCAAAAAAAGCTACTCCCTCTGGTCCACTTTCCCATAATGTTTTTTATATGCAACATGGATCCTAATAGATCTCAATTAGTTCTATTAGACAAAATTTTCGAAATCATATAAAACATTATAGATTGTAAGATATAGACAATTTTTGAAGGGGACATGTGTCGAAAATGGACCATGATCAATATTGAATGGATGGAGTAAGTTACAAGGCTTAAGAGGATTGGACAGGAAAAATTACTTTCTTGCTAAGTGACAACCAAAAAATTGTCTTAAATTTTCTATAATTTTCTTACTAATCAAACCGACCCTTAGTACAAACATTAGATCCTAAATGCACATGGTTGTTCTATACCTCTAACAACTTAGCCCCACCAACAAGGCATGAATCAACTGGATCCTAACTATTAGAACTTGTCCCACATTGGGTAAATATAACCTCCAAAACTAGAATATGAGCTTGGGCGGCCTCTCCACTCATAGCCAACTAATTTTGAGTTAGATGTTTTAACATGGTATCAAAGCTAGTCTTTCAAAGGCTTTGAAGAAAACTCTCTTGATTGATTGCCGTTGTTTGTGTCTTAAGTGCACCCTAATTCGTTGTTAGTAGTGATCCCTATGTCATGGGTCCCTTGTTCATGTTTCCATGTGCAAGTACGGGGTCGCACGTGCATGGGAGTGTTAAAACTTGTCCCACGTTGAGTAATTATAACATTCAAAACGAGTATATGATCCTAGGCGGCCTCTTCACTCATTGCCCATTGGTTTTGAGTTGGATGCTTTAACGCTAATTCATCATGAAGAGTCATGATCAAAAGAAACCAAAACAAAACAAAATTTAAGATCACTACTGATCAAGAAAACCAAGAGCTCATAGGTAAACACACATACTATGTATCAGATTCAGATTGTATAAAAAAAACAAAAAACAAATTCAAATTATCAAGCGTACCAGCACATCTGTTCATCTGCATTCAACTTGGTCCTGGGAAGGTCTATTTCATTTCCTGGAGAAGCAAGTAAAAGGTCACTTCACTATGTATCTCAAATGTTAAAAACTTTAGGGCCCGTTTGTCTGACTGGAGTAATAGTGAACAGATATAAAATCCCATATGATATGTAACCCACCGGACTAAACATTGATGAGATTAATAATAATGCATCCTCCTTAGTGTATTATACTAGAGGCCAGGGCACACGCATCGTGTGCAAGTCAAATTTTGACAAAATTTGCACAAATGCTTCCCACATATTGTTTGATCAAATTTTGTCAAAATTCGACTTTGCACACGCAATGTGTGTGCCCTGGCCTTTAGTTAAAGTTAAAAAGAACAGTTTTGCCTAAATCTCTATTACTTTTTCTAATTTTTGCTATGTGAAAAAGTGGGGAAAAAAAATCTTTGAGAGTGACTTTAGGAGTACATGTTTCAATTGTGACGGTAAACTACATCTTTGAGATTGACTTTTTGTTTTAATTTCCTGTTTTTATTCTTATGCGTGGGCTCTGCAATTTGTACAAAAATAGATGGACTGTTTTACTCCGCATTTAGAAATAGTGGGATGAATAACGAATATGCATTTTCTGTGGAAGCGGATTACTGATATTTTGGAGTATATATCCATGAGGTGGTTAATATCAATGCATCACATGACATGGGATTTTTGTATCAGTTTGATTTTGACTTCCTCTGGTAGAAATAGAAAATTAATTCTCATAACTCTTAAAAATTCAAATCTCCTATGTGAATTAGGATTGCAAGGCTTATAACTTACAAGGAAAAAAAATCAAAGTTGTTTTAAAATGGGTAGTGATTTTCGCACTTCTCAAATTGTTAACCACACTCCCAAAAGGAAGTACGAAAATCAATATGTTGTCTTTTTGGAGTTGATTTTCGCACTCCCCAAATTGTTAACTTTGGGGAGTGCAAAAATCAATATCCTTGGGAGTGCAGTTAACAATTTGAGTGCGAAAATCACTCCACAAAAATTACTAAAAATTCATCTCCAAAAACACAACATACCACGACACAACCTTAATTTTAGAGAAAGAGAGGGATTAAGAAAGAAGTAGAGAGATTTGTTCTTACTACTTGTCATTAAAATTGGTAGAAGGGAGGAAAATAGAAGAGAAAGTGTAGAAGAACAATAGCTATAAACATATCATGATGATGCCTACATAGACAGGATGATGAATGCCTATCAATTCTATAAAGTAATTAAAAAAAACTAATTGAATGAAAAACGTGAAGGGGAACAAAGGGTAATGCTTACTTGCATTCTTGTACTAATAGATTCTCTTGGATTTTTTTTTTGATAGACTTGGGGTAATAGATCATCTCTTCGACTTTATTTTTTTTGGGACTGGATATACAAAACTTTTGGCAGCCATGGATTTGCATGGTTTGCTCAATAGAAGACAGAAAACTTATTAGAGCAGTGTAACTGCAGTACTGACATGTATACATGGGGCATTGTGTCCGGCTATTTTACCTTTTTGGCCTTATAGTTACTTAGGTCGAGAAGTTTATTTATTTTATGGGTGGCAATTTAGGAAGATGAAAGTGTGAGCCAGCCTCAAAGGGGAGTCCCCAAAAGGGGCTCTCCCTTTATATATTAGAATTAGAATTAGAAGAGATAGATATTCCTTTCTTGGAGGGGTTCTACACCCCAATGCATATTTAACCCTAGCCGTAAAAGTCTCAACTAAATCAGATTGTTCGCTTGAATTAATAGTTCAATCTGATGCTCAAATCCAGGCAAACATTAATTCTTATATGCCATCAAAAAATTCAAAAGCTTCTTACCTCGAAGCTTTCTTTCCAGCTCTACTTCAAAGCACTGTTGATGATGAATCTGCTTCACAACAGGAAGGACCGATGACAAAAGGCAATGAAGATATTGTAACTTGTCCTGGACAGGTATCTCCCTTATACGTGCCTGTTACAGAGCACAATTTTACGATGCTACTTCAAAAAAATAATAATAATTCAAGGATGCATCAAACAAGTTCGATATGCTTATATTTGCAACATTAAAGAGGTTAGCAATGAATTTACGCGAATACCATGGCAGAATAAAAGAATACCTTGACCAAATTATCTCCTCGTAAGCAAACCTTGCAATTACAAGTACCACGACATGCAGGACAAATCCTCTGGATCTCTTCTAACGGAATATCAGAGTACCTGCCAAAAGAATCACATGGTCACCAAACAAGCAATTCGAGAATTATGTTTTTGCCAGCGTTGTCAATCTCACCAAGTAGAGATGCAGTTGCTACAGTAACCTCTCCTATCACATCTGAGGCACCATATAACTCCGTCTCTGTCATTCCGTCTACACTGATGGCAAGTTTGTCCACCAGAATCGTCAGAGGAATCAGAGCTTTCATCTGAGGTATCCTGAAATGAAAGGGAAAAAATCGATTTGGGAGGCAGCAAACACGAACAGATGAGGAGATTACCCATCAGAGTACTGACATGGCAACTATGAGCAAGACACACATAAATTTTGCTGAAACTAGAAGGAAACTTAATGGTCAAAGTAAGTTAATCCAAGGATTGGATATTTCTCTATAATAAGTACAGATGCCCTGCCTGTTGAACAGAACGACTTAAAAATCAAAACATATCAGACTTCGCAACCTAATGAATTGAGACATTTCTAGTAATTACCTCACATGCATGACCAACATAAAGAAAACTATATGCAACTTCTACAAATTAAAAGTCATACAGAAGGCTTTTAATAAAAACGGAAAAATAAACGAAAACAAGTACCTTATGTGAAAGGAAGAAATAAGTGTAAGCTCTTTATTGATGATATCTGGCGAACCATATGCCGCAAATAATCAACTTTTTGTATAAATACTAGAAACAAATAAGATTATGTTGTTTTCTTGTGCATTGAATATCAAAACTAAATTGTAGAACTTTCCACAACTTGCCATCTTATATATTGAATATTTCTTGACACATAAATACTTAAATATATATACCGGCACATCCAAGTGTCTGACTCTTTTCATATCTGCTGTATAGCCTGTCCAAAACTCAAAATCATGTTGTTTATGTCCCATGTGTGTCTATTAGAACATTAGATCTTACTATCATTCGATAACTTAAACTAAAATACAAAATACAACTACCCCAGAATTGAAAGAAATATAGCTTATTCCAAGTTTCTCTAACTACGTAAACTGTGAGAAGGACAAACGTAGTAAAAAGATGCATGTGTCTACCCAAGTGCAACACTAACTCACCAAGAACATAAGAATCTAGTACAATGTTTTCTAAGTGACCGAATCTCGTTAGCAAAAATTCGTCCTTCTTAAATGTAATTTTCTTTTAGGAGCCCCTTGGTTCTTTGATAGTTTTGCACTTCACTCCTGTTCTTGACAGAATAACTTGTACTGGACATGATGGTGTATTTATTTGGTAACGAAATAATAGCACTTGCTAACAGAAATCTGATGACAGAGGGTTCAACTCACCGACATAACACTATGATCGAAGCCTTTTTGCAATCTATCTTTAGGTGGGTTGTAAGACCTGTGATTCTCCTCATACTGCATGCCATCTCTTTGCAGATCATCATTTTGCTTAAGTGGGTTACGTGCCGTCAAACTCCTCATAGAAAGCGTTTCAGGCGAATAATGAACCTTATTTTTGTGGAGTTTTTCCTTATACTTTTTCCCCGAGGATGAAACAGGGTAATCGCCAACTTGTTCATCAGCGATTGGTGTATCCATATCCATATCGTCACTCTTACTCTCCAAGTAGATATCACTTTCACCCAAAGATTTTCTCTTAGCTTTCTTCAGACTGGCTCGTAATGCTGAATTCGCAGCCCTCTTCTTTGCTTGGACATAGTGCTTCTCACACACCGTTTTGTCCGGCATAGACATGGCAGTGCATCTCCATTGTTTCCCATCCGACCTTTTACAACGCAAATCATCAGGAATCCCACCATTATCATCACCAGCCCCAGAGGTAGATCGAGAATGATCCATTTGTTAGAGTGACAGGAGTCTAAAACATCTAAACATATACACAAATATCAACCAGCAAGTAAGCAACCCTCAAACATTAATAGCCCGTACACATAAAAGAAGGTTATAATCAACCACTAGAAAGTGCTTTAGAAATCAAAAGGCAAAACCCCGGGAAAAAAAAAAAATATATATATATATATATACAGGGCCCTTCTAATGCGGATGCCCGCATTCAAGCAAGTTGCGGACCACACCATTTCTCCCCTTTCCCAATTGAATTTTGATGATCCGAGCCGCTCAATGTGTTCAGAACGTGATTTTAAGGGTACCCGCAAGAAATCGGAAAAAAAAATGACCGGAAAGGGCTTGGTTTGAGCAGTTTTTATTTGAACCGTTCAATAAAAAATAAACAAAAACTGCTCGGATGAAGCCCTTCCCGGTCTTTTTTTTTGCTGATTTCTCACGAGTACCCTTAAGATCATGTTCTGAACACATTGAGCGGCTCGGATCATCGAAATTCGATCGGGAAAGGCAAAGTCCGCAACTTACTTAAATGCGGGCATCCGCATTAGAAGGGCCCTGTAAATATATATATATATATATATATATATATATATTTGCTTGCTATTCTCCAAGGAACAAGCGCACAAGTAGGAGATTTCAGCATAAATATGTACACAACAATATAAGCTTAATCAATCCAATAGCAATTCAATTGCAGGAGTAGGCTACCCTTTATCAGTTCAATGAAGCCAAATAAACCAATGGGTTAGCCAAGTGGCAAGTTAAGCAACAACAAGCACCTCATGAAGCGTACGTCATGTCTACAACTCAAAGATTCAACTGAGGTAGATTCAACCCCTCGGAGCCACCCAGGGCTTACACCTGCTAATTATCAGGTATGGGTGGGATGGGACTGCATCTAACTGAGACTAGTCGGTGGGAAAAAAAAAAAACCTTGTTACAAATATACATAGAATCTAAACCGTTTCATATACAACTATGCACTTTGAGACTGTTCATTCAACAAGAATATATTAGATTACGTAGCCAGACACTTACAATTCCTCTTATACATACTGCTATCTTTTTTACAAATAGATAATATTATTGTGACCCTTTGAGGCCATTAGCGACCCTTCTGAAGATTAGCAACCCCTACGGCCACCGCTATTTTGGACCTTGTGGCTGTGTGCGACCCTTTTGGCCATGTATGACAATGCAGCCATTAGCACATTCAATAACTCACACTCAACTAAAAATATAACTTAATGCTTGTAAAAGCATACTTGAAACTATGAAACTAGTCCCTGGCTCCCTGATTTTAAAGTCCAGCATTAGCAATTAATTCAGGGCCCATTGACAGTCCTACCACAGTTTCTTTGCTAAGTGGAGCTGCCATACATGTTTTCGTCTCTGAACCTTGTAACTGGAACGTCATTATATTTGTAAAAGAACTCAAGCATTAAATTAAATGCTCATTATAATTCTAGTTCCAGCCTCCATCTAGTTCAAGTTATTCCTTCATCCAGAACCCTATGTGAGTCCCACATTTAGAATTAGGGCAGCATGACATGATCTAAGAAAGCCAAGACCATACAAAACAGGGGCTGCTAGAGTATTTCCCCCATCATACAATTCCTTCTCATTTTCAGCAAATAAATGAAATTTTGAACTTGACATGTATGTATGTGCTTTTAAACACCTTAACAGTTTTAAGTTTCAACTTCAGAGCTCACCATTTGAAGACATGGTTCCAGCTTTAAATAGCACTAAGTTTCTGCAACTAAACATCAAATGCAGCGGTATGAGAAGCTACTTCAGCTTCTAATCACTTAACTCCGGCAGTCAATAGTCAATTGCAACATGTGGAATGATTTTAAGCAATTTGGCGCATTATTCCTTGGTCTTGACCATATATTTCCAGCAACTAAAAAATATAATCTCGGTTTTAGACAGAATGTTTACTAATCTAAACATAAAACCATAGCAAGTATATCTGATGGTATTACAACTTAATCTTCCAACTTCAGGTTCTAACAAATCTAAATTCAAAGAACTCTTACTGATTAAAGGAACCAATTTGGCTCCATATTTTCAAGCGAAAATCTCTCATTCTGTTTTACTTACAGAAGTGGGCAACTAAAAAAGATAAGGCCCTCCCTAATCCGATAGCAAAGAATTCAAAATTTGCCGCCACTAAGATATTCTAGGAGAAGTTAGCTGATTAATTTTTCCATTTTGCAGCAGGTCCTTCATGAATTCAGTCCAAGACTCCAAGGATTTTAAAAATTATGTTCATTCTCTTTAAATTCAGCCGCAGGAAACTTAAAGTAAGATAGAGAAAAATTCCGAAGGACCATATGAATTGAATATAAAACAAAATGACCCCAAAAATTCCAATGTTATGGAATGCGGGGATTGGTTATATATTTATCATGTATGCATGCAAACCGCTTTAATAAACCCAACACACTTCCAATCAGCAACAAACCCAAGAACCGTACACAAATGCACTGCAGCTTTCTACCACCAAAAGAAAAGATATTTCAGAATGAAAAAAGAAAATGCAGCTCAACTAAAAACCCTATAGGACATGATAGTACCAAGCTTAAATCACATAATCCTTCAGACTTCCCCCGCTCTCGCTCTCAATCCTTGCCCTCGCGTATTTTAGTATTCCCTCCATCCAATTTGAAGTCCCCTACAAAAAGACATGAGATTTTCGGATAAAAAATAAAGTACTTCCGTACAACATTTTTCGAGTTTCTTCACACCAAATTAAAGATCCCGATTAGTTCTTTAATTTTGTGTGAAGAAAATCAAATAATTATGAACGGAAGTATTTTAGTTTTTGATTCAAAAATAGCATGTCTTTTTGGAGGGGACTATCAAACTGGGACGGAGGGAGTAGTTCGGAATGTTTTTCATAGACGCTTTCACGCTCCCACACGCGAAGTATGTGACTGGGATACTACCAGGAAATTCAACTATCACCGAATCCAAAAAAAATAAAAAATAAACCGTGGAAAAACACAAAGAAACTACTACACGAGAGGAGTTCGATATTCGTGGCCAGTTAGCGTAGTGATTATGTAGCAGCACTAAAATGCTGTGAGGTTGCGGGTTCAACTCTTATAGAGAGTAGTTTGATACACATTGCGATTGGTTTGAATGGGGTTAGGGTCAAAAGTAGGTTCTTCTATCTTACTGACAAAAAAATTCAGACAAACACCGAACGCAAGCAATGAAAAACAGAAACGCAATACGGTTAGACGCAACCCAACCTGCACAATTTTTGATGAGTAAAATCAGCAACGATTCTTCGATTTCTTCCGCAGAGAGGTGCCGGATTGGGGTTTCTTGAATTATTTCGGGGGAGAGAGCGGTAGAGAGAGAGAGATGGGAAACGGGAAGAACTTAAGGTCTATCAAAACAAAAAAAAAAAGGGGAAGAACTGAGAAGAGGTAAAGTCAAAGGGAAACGATTTGGTGTTTCCAAGGGTTTTTACCCAAAGTCGAAGCTTGCAAAGAATCTGCAAATTTTTCCCCAAGTTCAAAAAGGGGGACTATTATGCTTTGTTTGGATTGGAATTTGAAAAGTGTTTTTGAAAAATAGTAGGGGCAATGAATGGAGAGAGATAGAGAGAGAAAGGTGGAAAGTATGGGGACTCTAGAGGGAATTTTTTGAAAAATTCTTTTTGAATCGCGAGGTGAACAAAGCCTTAACTTCCCATATTTTCTCCATTAACCCATTAAAATTTTCCTAATAATGACACCATGAGTCCCCATTGTAAAATGTCCTACTTGCCCTTCTAACTTTTTAGACACAATTCATCAATAACTAATTGTCTAACAACATATATATATTTCGGTAACTAATTGTTGAAAAAATATATATAATTTGGTAATTAACTGCTGGATTCTGATATATGCTTCGGTATTAGGTTACCGAAAATTTATTTGACAATATTATATTACTGAAGATTAGAAAAGTCTTTTATATATATATATATACTAGTGAATGCCCGTGCCTGAAGGCACGGTTCGAACATTCAGCACACGCAAATAAATACTGAATAACAAATTTAACCAAGTAAGATGCATAGAACAAACTCAAATGCATAAAAATTGATCAAATAAAAAAACATCATCCAAAACACTGATTAAAATAAAAAACGATATACATAAATGAACATGCATGCCTCGAGTAGACATCTTTAAAAAAACATGAAACATGTCAAGACAAAATCTTCAAGCATATTGATTCTTTTGAGCTTTGAGGCTTCTCGATCTCAATCCTAAAAAAGAATTATATATCTACAGAAACCCAGTTAGTATGCCAACTCATTTGTTTAAGGGATGATATATAATAACAAAGAAAAATTAAATTATAATACTCCTGATAAACATAAGTTAATACCAATCAATCTCATTTTATAAATTGGATCATAATCACAAAAAAACAAAGAACTTCTACATAAATTAAATTCATGCATAACGGTGCTTTGATGAAGGTCTATAACTAAGGTTTGCTAGTGGCTAATTGATAATTTAATACACACATCGAAGTTGTCTCATGAGAAAAAAATATCACACAAATAAGGAAAGAAATGATCCTTGGAAGATTGGTTCACTTAGCATTAGTATGAGGAAAAAAAAATAATATTCACCTCAACTGAATATGAGGCCCGTAATTCACATCAAGCAAAAAGCTAAGTTTATTAGACCAATCTAAGGAGAGGGACAAGTCCATGCCAAAAACCTCTAACTTCCAGAAAGAAGCTGTCATATAAAAAATAACCCTCTGGCCAAGATTTCAATGAACCCATGTAAATGACAGTCGGAAACGGAGCAAATAATGTCAAAGAGATGTATTCTCTTGTTACCTTGATGTACACTTTGTCGAGTTCTAATAAAAAAAATTTCCTTATCAAAAGAAAAAAATAAAGAAAACCCTCCAATCCAAAAAAAGAAAAGAAAAGAAAACCCTCCAATCCTAAAAAAATATTATTCACCTCAATTGAATATGAGGCCCGTAATCCACATTAAGCAAAAAATTAAGATTATTAGACCAGTCTAAGGAGTGGAACAGGTCCATGCCAAAAACCTCTGACTTCCGAGAATGAGCTGTCACATAAAAAATAACCCTTTGGCCAGGATTTCAATGAACCCGTATAAATGACAGTCGAAAACGGAGTAGATAATGTCAAAGAGATGTATTCTATGGTTACCGAGATGTACACTTTGTTGAGTTCTAATAAAAATTTGTTCCTTATCAAAACAAAAAACCCTCCAATCCAAAAAAAAATAAAAAATTCACCTCAACTGAATATAAGGCCCGTAATTCACATTAAGCAAAAAGCTAAACTTATTGGACCAGTCTAAGGAGGGATAGGTCCATGCCAAAAACCTCTAACTTCCAGCAAGAAGCTGTCATATAAAAAATAACACTCTGGCTAGGATTTCAATAAACCCATATGAATGACATTCGAAAACGGAGCATATAATGTCAATCAGATGTACCCTTTGGTTACCATGATTTACCATTTGTTGAGTTTTAATAAAAATTTGTTGCTTATCAAAAAAAAGAAAAGAAAACCCCTCCAATCCAAAAAAAACTAATACTCACCTCAATTGAATATGAGGCCCATAATTCACATTATACAAAATGCTAAGCTTATTGGACCACTCTAATGAGGGATAAGGTCCATGCCAAAAACCT
The DNA here is from genome assembly GCA_019656275.1 of Rhododendron kiyosumense. NCBI lineage: Eukaryota > Viridiplantae > Streptophyta > Magnoliopsida > Ericales > Ericaceae > Rhododendron > Rhododendron kiyosumense. The sequence continues at coordinate 348,001 of BPLS01000174.1, read as the reverse complement.
TTGACTTTCGGGAAGAATCTGTCATATAAATAATAACCCTCTGACCAGTATTTCAATGAACCCATAAAAATGATAGTCGAAAACGGAGCAAATAATGTCAACCAGATGTATCCTCTGGTTACCACAATGTACCCTTTGTTGAGTTCTAATTAAAATTTGTTACTTATCAAAAAAAAAAGAAAAAAGAAAAGAAAACCCTCCAATCCAAAAAAAAAATAATACTCACCTCAATTGAATATGAGGCCCGTAGTCCACATTAAGCAAAATGCTAAGCTTATTGGACCAGTCTAAGGAGGGATAGGTCCATGCCAAAAACCTTTGACTTTCGAGAAAAAGTTGTCATATAAAAAATAACCATCTGACCAATATTTCAATGAACCCATATAAATGATAGTCGGAAACGGAGCAGATAATGTCAACCAAATGTACCCTCTGGTTACCTCGATGTACTCTTTGTCGAGTTCTAATAAAATTTGTTGCAGTAAAATTTTCTAAATATATTTTTACTGATCTTTCCTGTAGTAAAATATTAAAAAGTAAGAAGATGGTAGAAAAAACAATAAAGTTAGGATTAACGTAAAAGGCCCAAGGTTGTCAATTTTGTTTTTCTGTCACACTCATATTTTTTTTCTTAATTTTCGGCAAAAGAACCCAATTTAAGTAAAAATTGTTCAAAAAAAATCGAACTTGCATGAAAATTACAAAAAAAAATCCTTCGATGTTTAAATTTCTTGCATGAGAACTGAAAAAAATCGTTCAAAAAACTCCCATTTTTCGGCAAAAGAAACCCAATATGAGTAAAAATTATTCAAGGAAAAAATCAAACTTACATGAGAACTAAAAAAAAAATCCTTCGATGTTTGAATCCCTCGTAATTTTCAAACAAAGGTTATTTGATTTTTTGTGACTTGTTTCTTGAAACCTAAGACTTCAAATTTAATTACGTAGATTAATTTTATAGTTCAGAAATTAGAGGATGTGGAAAACCAATGCATGTGACAAACAAACCAAAAAAAACGTAGACCTTCTAAATAAAAGATATATTCAAAATTTAAATCTTATATGATAAATTTTCCGAAATCACAGGGAACCAATAAAAGGCCGAAAGTTTTAGGTTTCCTTTAGTCCTAAATTGAAGGTATATTCATTATAAGTTTCCTTGTATATAGGAGCCAAGAACATTAGCAAAAAAAAAAGGAGCCAAAAATATTTTGTCTAATGCCTAAATGGGAGCCGAAATTGTGGGATAATCTTCCCTGTTATCTAATATGGATATTTTACCTAATGCCTAAATAGGAGCCGAAATCGTGGGATAATCTTCGCTGTTATGGTAGTAAGCATCATCAGTCGGACTATGCCCACCGTATGCGCCATCCATCGAGCTCTCTCCGGCCACCGCACGGGTGATCCGAGTAGTTAAATAATTTAAATAAAAAAAACCGAGTAGGTCAAGTGAGAAATAAGCTCAATCCGACGTGTGTAGATGCTCTATTCAAGCTTCATTTCACTGAAAAATCGAAAAAATCATAGAAGTGGGTTTTTTGATTTTGCAGTTGGGGAAAGCTTGGATCGAGCACATATATTTATTGGATTGAGCTGATTTCTCACATGGCCCACTCGGTTTTTTTTTTTTTTAAATTATTGAACGGCTCGGATCACCCATACGGTGGTCGGAACGGGCCTAGCTCGGCGTGCGGGAGTTGGCCCATGTGGTGGGCGTAGCTTTATTGTAAGCCTTATATAATTCCATCCTGGAATTGTGGCCGAAAATGTGGCACATTTAACTGCATGGCCGAAAATTAATGTGGCATTATAGTAGTAAGAATGGCTTCCAAATATATCGCTAGGTTTTGTATCCGTAAATCTCAGCCGTTTAAAAAATATGTACCAATCTAATGGTCCAAAATATACGAATTCAAAAACTTCTCTATCATATTATATAGATATATATATATATATATTGGAAATTGACTGCCGAAAATATATAAACATTTTCGTTAACTAACTGTCGAAATTATTTAAATATTACGGTATTCAAATGTCGAAAAAATTACATTTTTCCGGACCAGAAACGTCGAAAATCTAGTTCAAAAAATTGAAAATTCTACATCAAAAAAAACATAGTGCTCGATCAGCTCCCAAGTGGGTTTCGTTTTGAGAAAGAGAGAGAGTAACCTTGAAGAGAAGAGGGGAGGGAGTGGCGGTGGTGGGGCGGTGTTCGTAGCTTTGGTGGTAGTGGCTATGGATATTTGGTGTTTTGGGAGGAGAGGAGTATAATAGGAAGATTTAGGAAAATTAATGGGTTATATGGAGTAAATGAAAGAAATGGACTAAAGGAGAAAATAAAAGATTATGAATAGTCGCCCCATAGTCAATATGCGTGCAGCTGCAGATAAAAAAAAATTATATGTGTGCAGCTAATATGTTGTTGTATTGGGTTAGAGGCTTAGAGCATATCCAACACTTAACTTTAAATTAGGGATGTCGTTTTTTTTAAGGCTTATGCGGCATTTTGATATCTTCAATTTGATATCAAAACCTACTTTTCAACCCTTATGCCAAGCTCTATTTATTTAACATCAAGTTCTCTCTCTCCGCCATCGGCGGTAGCCTAATGGATAGGGTGCCATTCATTCCCATATGAGATTCGATTTCGAGTTTTACCAGTGGCAAAGGGGTGTGGGGGTAAATACTTATGCCCATCTGTACCTAGGTGGTGTCATGGTGATGGCATGTCCTCTTGGATAGTAGCTATGGCTCGAATGGTCGCCCCCTCCCACGCTTTTTTGTTATTAAAAAGAAAAAAGTTATATCTCTCCAACCCTTATGCCAACTCTTGTGTCAATCTTTGAAAGGGGAAAAAAAATCGGCCACATTTTTTAAATTTCACATGCATGCAAATGGCTAGCAAAATTGACACGTTTTCACCTCCCTTCAAAGCCACGTCATTTCATGTCATTTTTTGCTTGATAGAAGGTATCTGGATTGGATTGCAAACCGGTGTCAATTATTACCATTACAATCTCCAAATTTGACATCTCCCATTGGAGATGCTCTAGGGATGGCCATCTCGGCCGATCCGTCCGTATTCGATCCGTTATTCATTCCGAATGAATCGAAGATTCAGAGATTTTTTCGGAGATCAGGGCTGACTCAGATTTATTTTTCAAAAAGATTTGGAGATCGGATCAAATTCGAAGGTAAGTCTATTCCTGCTCCAATCTGCCCTGAATTTGATGCTCATTCCAGATCTGTCCCCGAAAACCCAAATATTTATGTATATATTACACATATATACTCTCACTATACCCCCACATCACTCCCACTTCTCTTTTATCACACTTTTCTCCCAGCTCCTCCCTCTCTCTCCAACCCCAATCCCCACGCTCGTCCCGAAAATCACGAGCAGATTTGTTGATAACGTTTGTTCTTGAGTTTGATTGAAAATCGAAAATCATTATTCAAGCTCTCTCTCTCGATCTGTTGTGTTCTCATTTGATTTGGATTGGCTCTGCGTTTACCAAATATGTGTTATATATCGTTTTTTTTTTGTTTAATCGATAATTTATTTTTGTTTATGATCGAAAATCTGTTTTTTTACTCTGTTTGATTGAAAATCTTTACTCTATTTGATCAAATTTGATTTTTTTAAAAATTCGGATATTCGAATCTCCAAACGTTCGGGGCGGGGATGGAGGATCGAAAATATATCTAATCGGGGATCGGGGCGGATTCAGAGGACGGGTGGAGCGTTCGAATTCGAATATTTCGCTTCTGATTTGCCCCGTTATCATCCCGAAGATGCTCTTAGAAATATGCTTCTTCTTTATTTTAATTTGGTTTTGGTTTTATTTTCAGGAGCCGCTACTTGCTTCCCACGATATTCTCCATACAACTCATTTGAAATTAGAAAGTTTAAAACAGAAATATCCTCATATGTAATGACAAAATGCCCAAATGAGCAATAAAAATCTCCTCTTCATCTTCCTCCTTCATCGCTTTCCTCGCCGGAGCCCCTCCATCTCCGCCATCAATTTTCAAACTCCTATCTAAATGCTCAAACTCATTCCACAACTACCTGATACTTCAAACCCACCTTCGATCTGATGGATCAAACCCATCTTCAACTAGAGTTGGGTGTGATTTGAGTCCAAGGAAACAACAAACAAAGATATTTGGAACAAAATTCGAGTGCAGCTAGTAACCTCCATTTTAGAACAACTATTTTCATCATTTTAAGAATGGAAAAACAACACACGAAGATTGATGAGAGAGAATTTAGGAAATTAAAAATTCCAAGCAAAGCCCAATACTCCAGAAGTTAACTCCCTATTTCAGCCTTGTAACTACGAGCTTTAACATCCGAAAAGGTTTCGAAACTCAACTTCCGCATTCTTTTGATGACTTCATTCGTTAGCTTCCAATTTTGGCAGTGGTTTTTGGAATTAGACATCCGATTTACTATTCCAAATTTAGAACTTCAAGACGTCGGAACTCAACTTCGAAATTCTTTTATTTATATTTTAATAATTGACTTCCGAATTCTTTCAATAATTTTGAAAATTAAATTCTGATGTGTTTCATTTTTCAAGACTGGATCTTTGATCCATTGTTCTTCATGTTGTTTTCACATTTTTAGAATATTTTTCCTCAACCTTGGATAGATGATGACCATAAATAGGGGAAAGACATGAAGGGTTTCTATGATCGGAAATAGCATCCCATACATGTTCTTTGTAATACCCACCTCTATTGGTGGTTGTGGTGGTGGAGGTCGTGGAGAACATGGTGATGGGGAGGATGTCGTAGCGGTGGTTGTTATGCTGGTGTTGAAGGGGATTTAAGAGGAGGGATATGTGGAAATTTTGGTGAATTTGTTGGGTTGTATGTAGTAAATTGTATGAATATAAGTAGGTTATGCTATGTTGTTTGAAGAAATTTGGTTGAATAAAGAAGATTGTATTTATTCAAGAAAGTAACGGCCCATTTTGATGGTGAGAAAGAGTGAGATAAGAAAGATGAGTCATTTTCCATAAAATTTCGCCATTTTTTGTGAGATTTGGTGAGAAAGGGAGGAAGCCAGTCAAAACATTTCATTTCTTTATTTTTCTTTTTATTTCTCACTAAAATAGTAAATCTAAACGAGTGACTTAGTTAAAAACCAAAACCTTTTATTTTCTTCTGAAATCACTCCATCTTTGGTGTGTAAAAGATTGTTATCCAAATTTAATTTTTTTTAATAAAGCCGAAAATATAACCTTCCGCCTGTTTTTTGTCTTTCACTTAGGCTCTGTTTGAAACCTAGGGAAAAGAAAAGAATGAAAGAAAAATTAAAGAATTTTCCCTCCTATTGCTTGGTTGTAGAGAAAGAGAGAAGAAAATAAAGATTTTGAGTATAATAAGTAGTAAATTTTCTATCCTATTTTCCTTTCATTTTATTCCTCTTTTATTTTATTTTCTTTTCCTTTTTTTTCTTTTCTTTCCGTAAGTTCCAAACATAGCCATAATTTTGGACCATAATTTTTGTACTTTTTCTGAAGCTCAAAAAGAAAGACGTAGGACAGTAGTTACGATACGTCCCCACTCTCGTCTCTCTCTCTACTGCGAAGGAGTGGTAAAAAAATACTACTAGTACGCACAAACACACGCATCTATAAATAGTCGCCCCCTTGGGCTTGGCCCCCATTCAATTCAATTCAATTCAAAACCTCCGTTTTGTTTTCCTTTGCGTTTTCCAAGTAGCATAATTTATTGGACAAACTCCAAACTTCAATTGGTTATCGATCTGATTGGTCTCTCTCCGATCTGATCTGGTCTGTGAAATGAAGGAGATGGCTCGGGCGAGCTCCGGCCTCGCCTACCCGGAGAGGTTTTACGCCGCCGCCTCCTACGTCGGCTTCGGCGGATCTCCGAATCCTTCCTCCAAGAGCGTCACCTCCAAGTTCTCCAACGACGTCGCTTTGCTCCTCTACGCCCTCTATCAGCAGGTCACAGCTTTCCTCAATTTCTTGATTTGGTCTTGATTTGTGATGTACTAGCTGTTTTCTCCAACGACGACGTCGCTTTGCGCATTTTGGTATCTGGGTTTTGACTTAGATTTGTATTAGATCTATGGTTGTGGGAACGGTTTGATTCTTTTTAAAGAGTGATTTGGGAACGTTTGGACTGTTTGAGTACTTGTTTCATGTTTTGTGATTTGGGTTTCCTTATAATTTCTGGGGTAACCAAACAAGGACTAGTAGTCGCAATGATGCGATTTGCGGGTTGGGATTGGTATTGTGGTGTGCGAGTTAGTTTGTAGTAGTCGTAGTTTTGTGTCGTTTAGGATTTGGTGTTGGAGGAATTTAAAGATTGATGTGTAGTGGGCCAAGGATGGCGGGTCATGTCTGTCCCCTCATAGGCCAAACCTGGGGAAGGCCTATGCGGCCGAAATCAAGCTTCCCAAACGATGAGTGGGCCAGACATGATGTTATGGGTGGGGCAGGACGTCGGGTCGGGCCATGCGCCCTGGAGGGTGACGTGTACCGCAAGAGAAGCCATATTAGTGCCGAATCACCTGGATCGGCCATGGCTCTAATCATGTTACGGCCACTTGCTATCCACCAGCATGGCATTTGGCCATCGTCATGCATGATGTCCAACCAAGGAGCTGTTTTGCATACTGTGCATTTTTGATATTTGGGTTTTGGCTTCATTTGTATTGGATCTAAGGTTTTGGGATTGAGAAAAAAATTAAGAAAGGTTAGGTATTCGAGTTTTGATTCTTGTTGAATGGTGATTTGAGAACGTTTGAACTGTTTCGGTATTTTTGGTTTGAACATTTGAAGGGTGCTAGGTATTGGTTTCTATTTTGTGATTTTGGGTCCTTTTTATGTTTTGGGTAACCAAACAAGGTCGAGTTGTCATAAATGATAAATTATGGGGTTGGGATTGAAATTGTGGTGTGAGTTAGTTTGTAGTCATATTTGTGTATGATATAAGATCGGGTGTTGGAAGATTTGAGATTAATATGGAATGCTTGTTATCTTTTGCATGTGAAGTGCGTGAAATGCATGTTTGATTAGGTTTAGCTGTTGTACATTGTGGTGAATTATTTGAGGATGGAACTATCACATTCGAATAGCTTGACACAGAACATAGAAAGGCAAGGTTTGTTTCCCAGCCCTTCGATTCAACTACCTTACGAAGTCCCCCAAGGGTTGTCTTGTAGAGTGGTTCGGTACTCATGTTCTAAGTAGACTAGGTTTTTGTCGTCTTGGTCTTTTTTCGACGGTGTTTTCATTTAATTTCCAAATACTGAGAAATTCCAAAAAGATTTTGCCTCTTTTGTGTGATAATGTCGGTTTGATATTCCTTGATAGCTCACAAAAAAAAATGCTATCATACTTGAAATGCATGTGTGCATATACCTTAGTATTTTGCATCTTTTATGTTAAGCGATGATTCTTTTGTTTATAAATGGCTTTTGATTGATTACAGGCAACTTTAGGCCCCTGTACGATACCGAAACCTAGAGGTTGGAGTCCTATTGAACAAGGCAAATGGACAAGGTTTGTATTACTGAGTTCTATGATTGAATTTTCTCACCATGGATGAACACTGAGTTCGATACTAGTACTAGAACTCTTTTATGGCTAGCTAAAAGCCTAGCTATTGTAAAAGACTCAAAATATAGTTTCCGAAATCTCAACGACTACAGCTTTTACTTGGCATTAACAAAATCCTAGAGACTAGATCAATAGCTATAGAATCTTTTGTTTCTTAAGTTCTGAATTGCTTTTGTCAAATATAAAATTCATATACTACTCCCTCCGTCCCAAAATGCTTGTCCGGTCCGCAAAACGGAGTGTTAAAAATAATACAATTTTTGCAAGAAAAAATCAAAAGTTTTTTAACAACTTACTAGATATCAATGAGTATTTTTAATTTATGAAAAAAGTTTGAATTTTTTGTTGAAAAAATTGCATTATTTTTAACACTCCGTTTTGCGGACCGGATAAGTATTTTGGGACGGAGGGAGTATAACTTTTGCAGGCCCGGGTAGAATTGGGTTTGAAGAAATATTCCCAAGTCTATCCCATTTATTAAATGAGCTTAAAAGTTCTGCTCAGCCCAGTCCAATGGATCTAATAATCATCCCAAACCTTTGGGGACCCTCTAGAATATGCTTGGGACAAGTTAGGATACTCTTGTGAAACACTCTATGGACAGTCAGATGACATTCCAAGGGAGTTTCCACCCAACTAGTAGGTTCTAATCAAAGCTTAATCTTCTATCTTTCCTGTCGGAGCACTTTGGTGAATTATGTAACGATGAATGTTAATAAAGGCATACATAATTTGTTACATATAATTAGAGCCTTAAATTCATTAAAATATTTTCTCAAAAATCCCCAACCTGTTGAAGCATCCGGTTGGTACCTGCTTTGGTGGTAGCATATGCTACCCCTTACTCTAGTATTTCGCTTTGTACCTTGTTTGACGGAGTAGTGTTTGCATCTTTGATGGGGCAGACTATATTCTTAAATCAAGTGAAGAGAATGAGTGAAAATCAAATCTCCTATGGGATCGTCGTCCTTGAGTGTTTCCCTCCTCGTGCATCAAAAATTGCTTAAAAATTGACTGCTATTTGATACAAGGTCTGAATTATTGTGCATCTGATGCCTACTCTTTTGAGTGTTGAGTTTGCTGTTTTACAAGGTATTACTCTTTATGCAGCTGGCAGGGACTTGGAACCATGGCTTCCACAGAAGCAATGCGTCTCTTTGTAAAGATACTGGAGGTTTGAGCAAACTGATCTTTCCAGTTAATGTTATGTTTGTAAAATTTATTGGAAGCTAGTTAGTGATATTTGTTACATTCTTCTCAACAGGAAGAAGATCCAGGGTGGTATTCAAGGGTATCAAATTTTGTTGCAGAGCCTGTTTTAGATGTGGAAGTAAATGTGAGTGTCTCAGAAATCACTCGATATTTTATGAGCTCTGTCCTGATATGAGTGCGAATGTGCGAAGTGAAATTAAAGTAAGTTCATTTTTAAACAACAATTCATAAGATAGTAGCAAAAGATACGGTCAACTACAATTAAATGAAGTGCCTGTTAAAAGTAGGCTGAAAGGTAAGAAATATTAACCTAACTGGGGGAATTTCTTACTAATGCTGACTAACTAGGTAAATTGTAAATATTTTATATCCAAGCATCGACGTGCACTTCTATGACCCTACCTCCGGTGTTGCCACCATGCAACATCACTATCGCTCCTCTTCCACCATTACCTCGGGAACATTACCACCACCATCATCCCTTCACCAACCTTGACAACCTCTACCGTACCACAAATGCAATCAGCACTGCCACCACCATATCTGTTTGGATCATGTGATTCATGATTTGATTCTATATTTCTATTCAATTCCAGTTTCAACGAATTCGATTGGGATCTTGTTGTTGAATTGGAAATAGAGGAAACTTGCAATTCGATTTGATTCTCCGATTCAGTTTTGTTTGTGTTTCTGTTTGCTTAATGCATAAAAGGAAGTCATTTTCACCTTTCTATCTAGAGAAACCAAGAAATCCTAATTTTATTGATTTATCATTGAGTACATATATGGTACATACAAATATACACTTCATTTGCATTGATGTTGGTGTGTTGTACAAAGTATGTATATCTCTAACGGATATAAGTTTTTAGGACGAGATATTTTAAAAAATAAGTGAATCTTATGATTTACGATTTGATAGGATAATTCACTTTCATCTACGCGACAGATGATTTGATTTTTGCTATGGCAGCAATGGACCATACATGACCGCTGCATGACCACCACAACGTAAACTAATTTCGATAAGTTCCCTATTGTAACTTGTATAAGTTTTGTTGTCTTAGTTTATCTCTCCCATGCTATCAAACAGTTTTTCAGAGTTCAGATGTTGTATGTTGTTCTCGGTGGTGTAGTTGTATCAACTTACTATTATTGTCCTTTTAAATCCTAAGTGTTGAGTAAATCAAAATTTGGATTAATTATGTTTGGAGGTGAGGGTTTCACAGACACCATTTCATATTCCGCAAGTGGAAACACATGTTTTCTGATGCCTAATTTGATAGTTGGTGTGCATCTTCTGCATTGGAATTTTATGGAGAGAAGCGAAATTGTTCTTGAAGTAGGAATATTCTGGTCTAGAATGTAATACTTTGAAGGCATATGGTGATTTATATGCATTATCACTGGAAGTCTTGAAAGAAAGATATGGTAAATTCTTCACTTTTGAGTTTTTGTTTTGACCTATTAAACAGTTTATTAGCATTGCATGACACATAAATCCGTCCATAGCGTAGGAAGAATAATAATCAGTCCTTGGTGGTATTTTCAAATTTATGGATAGCATGTGTACAATTTATTATGCATGGCTTTCTGTGTACTTCCTTTCTGGCTGCCCATGTTGGCTGGAAACTCCAGATGGAGATTTAAGTCCTTGATAAGTTCTAGAATCTTAATTTCTTTACGAAGTAACAGGGGAAAAACCGAACAAATAAAGTTTGTGATGAGGCCCAAGAAATTCAGTTATTGCCTTTATCTCCAATTTTTTTCTGTGATTTTTATGGGATTATTCCATCAGTTTCTGCACCATTTTTTCCTTATCTTTGTACCTTTTTGGGTTTAAATTGTATAGCACAATCCAAAAGTTGAGCCAGTTATGCAGAATGGAAATGCTCATCCTGAGACAAAGACTAATCCTGAGACAAAAACTATTCCCATTGAAAACGGAAGCATGTTGCAAAGTCAAGATAAAGGTGTTACATTGGATTGTCTTGCTTCTATTAGTCTCTATGATCAATGGGTTGGACCTCCAGTGAATGGTCCACGCCCAAAAGCACGATACGAGGTATTGCCTTGCTTCCAATTCTAAATGATCTGTTGGTCCTAAGACCTGCATCCCATCTGCACTCTCGCTTCTTCTTGCTTTCTGTAAACATAAATTCGTGAATTGACAGCATGGAGCTGCAGTTATTGATGACAAGATGTATGTATTTGGCGGAAATCACAATGGACGTTACCTTAATGATCTTCAGGTATGGGAACTATTTTCAGGTGGGCATATGGTCTGTGGACAAATCATCTGGTTGAATGCTTTTTATTCCTCTGGCCATATGGAATTGTTTGGCTACTTGCTTCTCTCTTTTACATATGTACAGTTGCAATTTTCTCCAAGTATGGCCTGGAAAATCTTGATACTGTACTCAGTGCGTTAGTGATCCTCTTGATTTATTTCTTTTTTGTGCTTCTCCTTTTGTGTTTGCGTTCTTTCCTCCTCCCTTCTGTTTTTTCCGCTTTCATTAGCCGTGCTAGTGCACAGCAAGGCTTGTACAGAAAATAATGATGTTCTTACATCTTAGGTTTTGTTTCTTTGTAGCTGCAGATATGAATTTTCTTTGATCTGGGAAATTGCAGGTTCTAGATTTGAGATGTTTTACTTGGTCCAGGGTAGAAGTTAAATCTGGAGCGGAGTCTCTAGAATCACCTTCTCCCTCACCAGTGCCTCCCTGTGCTGGCCATTCCCTGGTGAGCGTGGAACTAGTTTCTTACTTTTTAGATGTTTGCTGCAATGACTATTGCACGTGTGCTATTGTATCTTATTATTTTGTTGTCCGTAGATACCGTGGGGCACAGATAAGCTTCTTTCAGTGGCTGGACATTCGAAAGATCAGTCTGAAGCTATCCAAGGCAAGAATTAGATACTATGTACTGTGTTTTGATTAGAGATTATTTTCTCATTGTTGAATAGGGCACAAAAGGTTTACAGTGTCACTAGCTGGGAAAAATTGGTGAAACATTGAATATTACCTATTGATCATATTCACCCAGCAGAAAACAGCGAAAATGTGTAAAGATAGCTTTTGCATATGGACACTCATGGCAGTGGTAAAAACTAATAAACTGATGTTGAAACTAATTCCATTGTATGAGACATCATTTTTGAATACTTTCAATCTCGTGTAATAGCTAATACGATATAAAAATCACGTTAAAAGTTCTTGAATATTTCATCAAGAATCCAATATTCCAATGCTTGCACGTCTACTAACAAGGTGGTGAATCTGTTCTCTTTTTGATCTGTTTGATCCTGAACTCAGTTTAGTTATTACTGTTGGACCTGGATGTCAAGGTATTGGCTTAAACGTGGAAAGGGTAATAGGAGTATAAGTTATGAAATTTGTCAGAAACACATGTTAAGAACCATTCCAAAGAATGGCAATAATTGATTGGCAAGTGAAACTTTATTTATGTGGTATCTGCTTTGTGTTTCCTAGTGGATGCTTTCTGATGCTATGATACGAGCTTCTAACTTATCAACAAAACTTATCTGACATACTATTCTTGTTTTTTCTTGTGACAGTAAAGGTCTTCGATCTTCAAACTGGTACTTGGTCAACCTTGAAGACTTACGGGCAGCCACCGGTATTTGTTCATTTACATCTTAACAAGTACATCTGTTTCTTCCCGATGACTATTGAGTTCCCATGAAAGCAATTTCCAGTTGAAATGAGATGGTTAAATTAGAATCAGACACTATGAATTTGCTTATGGTAAAATGGTCAGAAGCTTATTGCTCTTTTCCACTAGAAGTAAGAGCTTCTGGTTTCTTTGTAATACTATGAGTCTATAACTCTGTCATATTGTCCCAGAAATAAGATATGACAATTTCTATTTTACACTTATGATAAAGATAGCAGGTTGTTGAAATTTTTCTGAAATGGCTTATACTTTATTTGGTTTGTAATTTGAGGCATAAATTCGTAAATAGGTTGAGTTTCCTGCTTTTTTATTATTCTTTTTAGGGAGGAATGTGTTTATGTTGTCTCTTATTTAACGGATTTTAACGTCTATGAATGCTTGTCAGGTTTCACGCGGAGGCCAATCTGTGACCTTTGTTGGCTCAAGTTTAATCATATTTGGCGGACAAGACGCAAAGAGATCCCTTCTGAATGACCTGCACCTTCTCGACTTGGAAACCTTGACATGGGATGAAATAGATGCGGTGTAAGTTGCTTTTTCTAAAATTTCCGAAGCAATTTTTGTGTCCATTTCATGTTCTTGGTTGTTTGGTGTCGTATGGGAACAATGATGTATGTAAGGCGGAGGTGGTCATGTAATGACCATTTGCTACCGAATACATAGGGTGATGAAAGAGTCTTTGGTTTTGGGGTTATGTTTTTCCGCTCATATAAGTATCACTAGTTCAAAAAAGAGATGTTTCAGTAGTTTTCTGTTTTCCTTTCTTTGTAGACGTAAAAAAGTTACTGCCGTCACACAATTGTTGTTAATCTGGTGATTCTGGCCATTGCATTCAACTTCCATGTGCTGCAGCCTGCAAATGTGAGTTTGCCACGATGTTGCAGCACAGCAATATGGAAAAAGATGCAGTTTTGTTTTGATCGTTGAAAAAAGATGTAGTTGAAACGTGGGAAAAAAATGTATGAAGTTTTGCTCGTAATTATATTTTTTAACTTCTGATTCTTTCTCAATCTATAGTTGTGGGTTTTGTTCGTGGTCTTTACAGCAATATTGTCTTCATTGTTTGTAGGGGGGTGCCGCCTTCCCCAAGGTCCGATCATGCTGCTGCAGTACATGCAGAACGTTACCTTCTTATTTTTGGTGGGGGTTCACATGCTACTTGCTTCAACGATCTGCATGTCCTTGATTTACAAGCGGTGGGATAACTTTCCTTTGTTGTTTCTTATGGTAATACTTTGGCTGTTGCTTATATTGATGTTGTATTTTGATTTTGAAGATGGAATGGTCAAGACCAAAACAACAGGGTGAGATACCAAGTCCTCGGGCTGGCCATGCAGGTGTCACAGTTGGGGAGAACTGGTTTATTGTTGGTGGTGGTGACAATACAACTGGTATGTATTTGAGAACTTGGTATTCCGGCGAGACATTGGTGTGTGGAATCTTTCTATCTCAGTAGTGTGTTGGCACGTGCTTGGTAGTGACGTGCTGAGGAGTACAGGCACGTCCACCAGCCACAAGTATGCATTTACACGCTCCGGACACGTGTTGGACTCAGCTTAAATACGCGTTCCATGTTTTTGTTAAAACTTTCTAATCACATAGGTTAGGACACATTTCAGACACATCAGGAGGTCATAATCCGTTGTACAGAAACTTTGCCGGGAGTCAAATTGCCATGGAAATATGGATGCTTAGTCCTTGAACAGTTATTGATTTTCTGTTCGTATTATATTATCTGTTTTATGTCCAAAGGAGCCCATGTCCTATTTTTTATAAAAATCTTGTGTTTGTGTGTCTGGTCATGCCTAGTGAATAAGAAAGCAGAAGAACGGAATTGGATGTGGGTAAGTTGAGTTAGAAATTGAAAAACTTGTTGAGGGGCACGGTCCACTGCCGTTGATTATGGAGATCTGAACCTCATTATTGTTGCCCTTTGGTTGCATGACATTTATATCTGGTTCTGATCTTCCTTTTTGTAATTGCTGATGGTTGTTGAACTCTTTTTATGAGACGAATAAGTGAGAAACTTCTGAATGTTTATATGGAGACCAATTTTAGTCTTTGAAAGATCATTAGAGTGTTCTAGGAGCAATTAGGGTCAAGCGTTCCTTGGGTCATGCCCAAACTTGTGGTACTAATTGTTATTCCCCCTGGTTGATGTTAATTCTGCATGCTGGGTTGAGCTGTTATCAGATTACATTGGAAGGTTCATTCTGAAAGCTGAAAGTGAAATGCTGCAATCATCACTTCTTTTGTGATCATCAATGTTTTCTAGTTGATATTTCCTTATTACGAATGTGAAGTATCTTCTAGGTGAGTTGACTGCTTCTTTTTATTGTATAATCTTTGAATTGGGTTCGCCCTGGATATTCCTATCGCACTGCTATTAGAGGCCTTTGCCTGCCCAATCTAGAAAAACTTCATGATTTTCTGCTCTATCATGCCGCAAGCTTGTCTTGTCTGGAGTGACATTGGTTTGTAATAGAATAAGGGAATGCCTGATTTCATTCACTTGAATACCCATTTGGATTGAGAAGCCAGATGAGGTGGGATGAACAAAAAATATTTACTTGGAGAGTTCAGATGCATGCATGCATGCAATGCAACAATATTCTTCTTTCATGATGGTGAAGAAGACATCTCTCTGAGCTTGTGCTTTGTAGAGCTTTGTATTTGGTTATGCAAGATTGTCATTGCATGAATTTTTAAACTATTTCTAATGGTACACGAAAATATTTTGCTTGATATTCATGGTCATCTTCCAAAATTATTGGCTTGGTGAAAGAAGAAAAATGATTTGGGTTGTTTGGGGAAATGCTCTATTAATACTATGACTTCTGTTAGAGGTGTTAGTAAGGAGAGTATAGTTGTCATTGTACGCGCTCACTCTCCTTTATAAATATAATGTATGTGTTAGGGTTAATCAACATAAACATATTTCTCTCCTCTAAACAACATGGTACCAGAACCATGAATAAGGAGGGTATAGTTGTCCTTGTACTCGCTCATTCTGTTATATAACTAGAATTTATGCGTAAGGGCTAATTAACAAACCCTAAACACTTTTCTCCTCTCTAAACAACTTCTATTTTGGTGATCATCATCCTTTTCTTTTCTAACTTCTTGCAGGGGCCTCAGAAACCGTTGTCCTCAACATGTCTACACTCATTTGGTCTGTTGTAACTTCTATTCCAGGACGCGTTCCTCTTGCTAGTGAGGTATTTTGATTTGAGGGTCTCTTTTAAATGAGCTATCTGTAAAGTGGAAACTAAAAACTTGTAAGGTATATGGGAGTGTCAATTTGGTTAATCGGTCTTTGAATATCTTTAGTGTTGGTAAGGATGCCAAAGCTGAGTTTACCCTTAAACCCGATAACAACTTTACAACAACATGTTAACTTACGCTTTCCGACCAGTCTTAACTGTGCACCAGTGAGTTTCAGTCATGCACAAGAAACTGATCCGTTGTTCTCTGATAGTCTGATTAGCTTCTTAAGCATTTGCCAACTTCTCATTGGATCATATTGGAAGGTGTCATGAATACCACAATAAACTAAACTTGCCAAGCCCATAAGATATTGGAGCTTTGAGGACAGGCATGTCCACATTTTGTGAGTTGCTTGTTTGCACTTTGTCGTCATCTACCCTTTAACTTTTACATGTGCATATTTTGGAGCTATAAACAAATCCCCTTTACGCGGGTGTATGCTTCAATCTATTGGAACTTTAGCATTTGTTTCTGCTCGAATTGACACACTCTCAGTGGCTGATTTGAAATAGCTTTCAGTCCAATGTTGTCTTTACTTGTATGTGCATAATCAGACCTGTAGTGGCATTACTTTTTTAGTTTTCCTCTTATCACCATAACTTATAAAGTAGCCTCCACTGTCAGCTGCAAGTAAGCATAGTCAAACAACTATCTAGTAAGCATAATGAAACATTGAAACTTATGTACTAGGGAAGTTATGGCTAGCTTGCATTTTTTATATGAATCTGCATAGTTCACTGACTATTTAACATTTCACAGACTATTTAATCATTTTTTGAACTTGACTGGTTTGGCAGTTCAACCTCTTTGTTGATGGGGTGAACCATGATAATTGGCATTAACGCTCATAATTCATAATAGATGTGTGGTCACTGTGATTAGGAACCATTTATGTTATATGCGAAAATATACTTCTTGGTAGTTAGGAACACTTCCAAGGCAAGGCTACTTTGGACCCACCTCTACACGGTAAACCCCGGATACTTGCAACCCCCCACAAGCATTTTTATCAGTTAAGTCACCATGTTTAACTTTAACCCCCCTCTTCGGATTTACAGTTGGTCCAGTGACAGCGTTAAACTTCTGGATACCATAGCGGGTTTAGTAAGTAAAACTTAATTGCTCGGAATCTGAACCTGTAAGAATGACCTGAGCATTTTCTGGAAGAAAAAAATTCATGTTGGTTAAATTCGGAAAAAGTAGAATAATAGTCAGCTGCGCAAGCATTGTTTCTTTGGATTTCAACTTTATAAAGCTATAGAAGTAAAGATGTTCAGATCCATGGCGAGCAAAAATTCAGAGAGGCAATTCACTTGGACCGAGAACCCTGCTTCGGTTACTAATTGGCTGCATCAACCACTGAGGGTTTGGTGATTTTGGTCTTTTCACACCTTATCAGCGGGGTTGATCTGTTAATGACACTACAAGCACTTCATGAAGAGCTGACTGTATCTAAATGTTATGCAATGCTGAAGTGTTTATGTTGTAAGGTGGGTGGTTTATCAAGGCCTTGCGAGTAAGGGATATTTATTTCGAAGTACTGAAAAAAAAGAAAGAGAGAGAGATTAAGGGATACACTGTATTCTGAACTTCTTTGTTAACAGAGCAAATGTTATTGTCCCCTCCAACTGGACCAGGCTTCAATGCTTCATACACCATCTTTCAGATTCGGTGGATAACTGGTTGGCTGGTGGTACAACTGAAGAACGGCCTACTCAGGAAGTACATAATTATTGGACATATCTTTTCAGGGTTTCAACGAGTTCGTATAATCTGGTCCGTTAGAAAACTTTGACCTGTAATCACAATTCTATTGAGGATATATTAAGTAAGAGTTGTTTTTTTCTGATGTGCGTTACTTGTCAGTAATCATCATGTAACTTGGAATGTATATCAATACAACTGCTTAGATTTTCTTAATGAACTAAGAGATCGAAACTGATGAACTTCCATGACAAAGTAAATTTACATTAATGAGCTATGGAACACTGGCGAAGGCAAAGAAATTTATTGTCTTTTGCATTTTGATGTTGTACTGCATGAATGTTGGTGCTTCATTCTTCAAATTACTGGACATATGGGCAGCGGGGAATCAAGCAGCCATGAAGAACTGTCGTCCAAAGTTTTACTCATGTTATTATATAATACATGGGCTTAATAATTAAATCGCCATCAAGCTAGGTATTAGATGACCTGGATACACCATAAACAATAATTGATGGATTGTAGCCAGGTGTTGCACATGACTAGGAGCAGAGGATTGGTTGCGAAAAATTATCAAAGCTAGAGTGTTTTCTTTCATATTATCCTACATTGCCCTCATATCTTGGATAAGAAATATTAAAAGAAACTCATTAATATTTTTCCTACAGGGCTTGAGTTTGGTCCTGAGCTCGTACAATGGTGAAGATATCCTAATATCTTTTGGAGGTTACAACGGGCGTTACAACAACGAGGTCAATAGTAACCTTTTGCTGCTTTAGCGTAGCATATCATGCTTCGTTCCTCTTCTCAATTTGGTTATATTTACTGCTGGCAGGCTCATGTCCTTAAACCTAGTCATAAATCAACCTTGCAATCAAAGATGGTGGAGACTGTACCTGACAGTGTATTGGCTGTTCAAAATGCAACAAATGCCACCAGAGACATGGAGTCGGAGGGCCAAGAAGGGAAAATAAGGGAGATCGTCATGGACAATGTTGATTCAGAGCCCAAGGTATTGATTGTGTTGATATGTTATCAAACTTCTCATTGGAATACACTCCTATGATGCAACGCGTCCAGTTGGACATAAACTCTTAACTCCATATTTGTCTTTGTTAAAGGAAATTAATTCATCTTTTCCTGTGATGTTTTCATAAGCAAGAGTCTATGATATGCCATTACTGAGTAGTATACTGATATTAAATGTTTTGGAGAACAGTGCTTTTTTGTTTGCTTGGAAACTGTTGTACAATCTTTCTTAGGCACAATACTGGACAGATTATAAGTTGTGCCTAAAAAGTTGAAATCCACGTATTATGCCCTCTCCTTCCCCTACCGCTTATAATTCTAGACGAAGTTGCTAGTATTTAAAATTGTTAGTATTTAAAATTTTTATACCATTTCCAATTATTTTAGACTATCCTTCATTTATCCAAGTTTAGAATGCCAATGTCAGCTGTATTTTATGAATAAAATTCAATTTGCCCTTACCATTTAAGTTTGATCATTATGCCAGTTTTCTTAGTTATGAATTTTCTGTTTTATGTTCGTGACGATAATTTAGGCTTGCTGCTGTATTTACATTCTACGGTATTCTGATATATTAACTTTCGAATGTTGTAGATCTTATCTTTCTGTCATTCTTTGCCTTTCTGGTGATATCTATTGTGTATCATGCAGATAACCAATGAAGAAAGTCTTTTATCAGCACTCAAGTCAGAGAAGGAGGAATTAGAATCATCACTCAACAAGGAGAAGATGCTGTCACTCCAGCTAAAGCAAGAGTTAACTGAAGCTGAGACACGAAACACAGATCTTTATAAGGTAAGCTCTTATGGGTGGGTAATCAATAAGTTCTTTCGGGATGTGATTGCTATAAGATGAGTGTCCTTGCTGATTTTCGGGCTTGTCTTGGAACAAATTGAATGAAAAGCTGCACGAAATTGATGGACAATTGACCATACAAGAGCAATTTCAATGAGGTCTTGATAACTTTTCTTTGACCAGAAACACTGGCAAATGATATTTACTCTTTTCCATGAGAAAATCATAAAATATTTTCAACGATATACCTTTCTGATTTGGTAAATATACCAGAGCAAATTACTTTGATTCTACTGAATATTGGACATCTCGAATGCATCGAGTGGTGGTCTCTTTGTTATGTCCCTACTACAAATAAATTTCTGTTTCAGGAGCTCCAATCCGTTCGTGGTCAGCTTGCTACTGAGCAGTCTAGATGTTTCAAACTCGAGGTACATGCTTACAATATTAAGCTTGTGTTGATTTTCAAATGATGCAGTATTGCTTGACTAGTACAACTAGAAAATTCTTTGCTGTGAAAGAGGATCAAAAAACAATTTCGCAAATGATTAGCATCTCCCAGATCTGCAAATAGAGAACCAAATTTGCTCACTGAGAAGCAAGTATAAAATCCACGATGAATACATTCATGTTTCAAATTTTTTTTTGACTTTTCAGTTTGTTTTCCTTCTCTCTGCAACCTATAGTAAATGATAAGTAAAAGTATTTGAAGATACTTCTACATTTCCGTGCCTCTTCTCCTTTTTCTTCCCTTCTTTCGACAAATGATGATTCAACTTCAAACTTCAAAATTCTATTGTTCTATTGCTCTGGTGAAGCCAAACATTTTTGTAAATTTGGCGAGTTTCGTTGTAAAATGTGATTGCTAGCGATATTTGTTCCCACACATTTTGATACGACTCCAAAAAGCAGCTGCCAATAAGTCAGGAGATCGCGAAAACCTCTCTTTTTTTTCCTACAGTTTTTTTTTTTTTTTGCTTGTTTTCAAAGCTTGATGATCTTTAAGCGAAAGTCCGAAGGGTATAAGTAGTTTCTTTTTCATCTTCTGCTTATTATTTTTAGCTCAGAATCTGCACGAAACAAACTTCCAAATGCCATGTTAAAAATGAAAAAGTTGGTAGCAGTGCAAAACAAATATTATAACAACCCTAATCGCTTTCAATTTCCAGGTTGATGTAGCAGAACTACGTCAAAAGCTGCAAACAATGGAGACATTACAAAAAGAACTTGAACTTCTCCAACGACAGAAAGCTGCTTCCGAACAAGCTGCTGCCTTAAATGCAAAACAGAGGCAGAGCTCCGGCGGCGTGTGGGGTTGGCTTGCTGGAGCCCCTCCAAGCCAAAAATCCGACGATGACTGAAAATATAGAAACCCAAAATACATGATAAGTGCTATTTTTGGGACTCATTCATCTATTTTTTTCTTGGTTCTTAAAGTAATCTCATTGTAAGTCTTTAACCCTGTTCTTTTGAGACGTGGAAATAAGATGTTCAGTTTCTCTCTCGGCTTAAGGAAACATAGTGCCTGTACACCAATACATGTTTGTAATTTCAGCTGTGTAATTAAACTTTTCTGTTTAGATTTTCATCTGTCATTTTGTATTTGTTGCAAAGAAAATACCGAGTGGACGGATAGAATACCATTATTTGCAGATTTACTTGATGATTACATCATTTTCGCAAGTTTCTTTTGCTGCCTTGTTTGTCAATTGTTCGAGCCCTGCTGCCAAGAAGTTGGGAATTTCAAATGAAGCGTCGGGATTGGCATTTCAGCAATGAATATAAAAGAGGAATGCTACTAACACAACAATATGCACAATATGCTTAGGTGACACTGTATCATTGGACAATGAACAGTGCCCATATAAGCAGTGGAATATATTGTTGTGTTAATAGACTTTTCAATATGAAATTGTACATGCAGTGGTGGTACCCGTAAGTCGTTCGGATGGCATAGTTTATAAAGTTTGTAACTCAATTAAGTGACCAAAAAACCTTGTAATATATATTTCATTTTAAATTAGATTATTTTTTTTTAGAAAAATACAAAAGTAATAAAAACAATTTAAGTTCCAAAAAACAAAAATATTTGAGTGCACTTTAAAAGCTCACCTAAAAAATCTGAGATGAAACCAAAGTACAATTTTGATACTAAATTTTGAAGTATATGGTTGTTCAGCAATGCACAATCTTTTTCAAAGGGAGGATAGAGAAAAATAAAATAAAAAAATCTTTGGTCAAAGGGTAAAATTGTTTTTCCGCGTGTAGCAATTGAGTCCTCGGAGCAGGTTTCCGATTTTTCAATTTGGAAAACCTCAACTAACCACTGTTCTAGACCTAGGGTGTACACCGTCAAAATGATCATGTTCCACAGGAATCTGACGATCGAAGTTACTCACGGTTTCAAGAAATGGAAGACTAGGTCCGAACTAAAAGTGAACTAAACCAATCTGCAAAACACAGTTCAGTTTACAGTTCCACCCCTAGGTTGTTGGACTACGCAAAATAAATTATCCGAACTTTCTTCTACTATATTGCTCTCAGATAATTTGAAAAAAGGTGCAAATCAGGGATCTATCGACCATAATTTTTTACTATCTTGCAGTTTACCAACACTTGATAGAATGAAAATAATACAAACAAATGAATTCGGATAGAAAATAAAAAAAGGAAATGCATGTACCACTATACAAAATAAAACAACTGTTGGAATCAAGACGTGAACTTTCAAGTTGGAAGCGAGAGTCATCATCGACTCTTGGAAAGTCTCCGGATGCTTCTAGAGTATTATGGATTGCATTAGTCTTTCAGACTCTTTCGGAACTCCATAAGAAAATTTTAGGCCATGCTAGAAGCCTAGAACTCTACATAATTTTTTGAAAATTTTGTGGACTATGACTGAATCTTTCGGATTTCTCTCAAGCTTCTAGAACACTTGTTCCATAGTAGCCGTTTTTAGAAATTCTTTTGCTCCCTATAAATAGGAAAGGGGAGCCACATAACTCTAGTGTGAGAGTGAAGTGTTGTTTTGTGTATTGTGCACATGTCTAAAGTTGAAGGTATTTTTTAGAAGTTTATATTGATCAGGGGTCTTTTCGTAACTTTATTAAATAAAACACGTATTTTTAAACTTTATTCCAGGAATACTTTAACTCACGCTTTGAAACCACATTTTTAAGAAAGTGTGATTGGGAAACACGTCATGTTGGTTAACCTGTCTTAATCATGAATACTATGTTAACCACAATTTAAAATGAAAAAGCGTTTAGAAAACACATTTTATAAAATCGTGTCAACGAAACACATTTTAAAATTTCTCTACCGAACTCGTGTCTTTACTTAAAATTTTATAGTGAATGTAGCTACGGTTTGTTACACTTGGCATTTTACACTTTTCTTATCCTCCCTCCTTACTCGACCTCTGTCTCTTCACAATTTTCCTCTGTGCTCAACCACTCTCAGGCTTTCCCTCCCTCTCTTGTTGTCAATTCATCATTCTGAGAAGATAGAGACCCGCCAAACTTTGGACCAATACCTATATCCCTCGTACTGCTATCTGTCAAAATCCATCAATCGAGTTGGAAATATGCACAACACTTGTCAAATGCACATTGGATACATGTACAAGGATGGATAATAGCCTGTCTAATGGCTGGGTCTATATCGATGCAGCCTCTAATGAAGTACGAAAGCAATCTCATAATGGCGCAACAAGAATCAAAGAGTTATTTTTATCTTGTCTTTTAATTTCCGGTCTAAGTATTCATTCACACAATTTTTAAGTGTCATTTGTTGGTTCAAGGAGTGATTGAGTTGTTCATGGAGTCTACCTAGTTTTCTGTAGTCAAGTATTTGTTTTTATTTAATTTTAGCTTTGAAAATGCAAGTGTCTTTTCCTATTCTTGAAGGGTTGTTCCAAAGCCTATATATTCCTTTGTTATGGATGAAATGAGGAAGTTTTGAGTGTTGAATTAAAATTGCCTTTGGCTTGTGAGAAGATAACTCTTCTTGTAACTCTTATCCTTCGGTGGATTCCGATAGGTGGCGAGTTCCCCGTTTCTATATCTCTTAAGTGGATTCCTTCGAGTGGTGACGGTTCCTTAGCCCTGTATCGTTAGTTAAATCCTCGGGTGGTGATATCTTATTCCGTTGGTTTCCTAACTTGAGTAGTGAACTTTATCATTTTTTTTTTGCCTTTTATCCTCTTTTTACCTTTCTTCAATCCCATTTGCAAAATCTGGCTTTATATAATACCTGATAAAAAAAAAAAGTAAAAGTAGATTCAAGCAATTTCCCACAATAAATATGCAACAAAGCTTGTAGGATTGTTTATCGCATACGTTCTTCGAGTCCAAGTCTGTTTATACTTTTATTTACCAGCATATTTGGTTTTTGTTTTCTGCTACAGCTTGAGTCTTTTCTTGGGCTTAGTCCCTTTATAAAACAACCGGTTCCAAAAATAAAATAAAATATGGTCTTTACCCTTTGCTAGGTTCCTTTTCTAGTAATGAAGCCAAATGATGTTACAATCAATATCCACCTTCAGTTGTTGATAATATATATATCCACCACTGGCTTTCTCTATTATGCCTCCCACTTGTTTTCATATTTCGCAAGTCTCTCCATTAATGTAAAGCTATGTTTTCATTTGACATAATATTTCTACGTGTTTTCAAGTCTCTCAACAACAACAAATTATACGGAAAAAAAACAAATACTCGAAGCTTTTGAAAGGCTTCCACGGTTAATAGATCTCTAGGGAACTACCCAACTAGCAAACGACAGCACCGCCTTTGCAAATCGTCCACCATTCCCCTGCCCATTTTTCAAGCGTGCCGTACAGCCCCCTCCAAACCAGATAATCTTATTGTTATCAAATTGCAATAGTTTGTTACAGGTAAGTGCGAATGACCGAACTATCGAAGCGATGAGAGAGTCTTGCCGTTTGCCCACCTCAATTCAATGGTGAGGGTAGTGACTTCTTAGCGATGAGAGAGCTTCGCCGTTCGCCCACCTCAATTCAATAGAGAGGATAATAACTTCTTAAACAGTCAACCCAAATATCTATGAACACTCAATTCTAGTAGTCTGGAACACCTAGCCCAAAAAAGAAATGAACACTCAGACTAAAACCAATTGAAGATTCAGTTACAACTTAAGTACAACTCATCAAACCACATGCTACACACTTTTGCATCATAGTGTTTACTTGTTGTAATTGTTGATATGTCGGCTAATATAGGAGTATGCTACAATAACTTGTCAAAAGTGACGAGCCATCGTTCACAGGCTAAAATAGTGACCAACTAGGCCCCGTTTGATAACGGGTTTGGGAGTTGGGATTGGAGTAATAATCCCATAGGATTATTAATACTTTGTTTGGTAACAAAAAAAGGTTCGGACTATTAGTCCGTTGGGATGCCGAATCCGGGGATTAGGGGGTATTGCTCCGTGGGACTTGGTATTCGTAGTCCGATCCCAACCCATTCTCATTACTAATCCCTTTTCATTACCAATTTCTTCTATCAATCCAATCCCATCTCAAACAAACATGATATTAATAATCCAATCATCTAATCTCATCCCAAACAAACATACTCATTATCAATCCATTCTCATTAATAATCCCATCTCATTTCCAATCACAATCCTAATCACATCTCCTTACGAATCCCATCTATTTATCCCGTTATCAAACGGGGCCTAAATATAAAAAGTGTTTAAACTTTTAATGGTCTAAATTTTGTTGGGTCTAATAGCGATGCCCTAAAATAAGCATTTAGAGATTTTATAATTAGTAAATTTAGGACTTACCAAAAAAAAAAGAAAGTAAATTTAGCTAATTCTTGGTAAGAATATGAGGCCCAGGCGTCCAAGGCATCATTTCACCAAATGTAACTTTTTTTTGGGTTGAAATGTAACTACTGAGGCCCATACCAGTATACCACAAGTGACCCAAACCAATTTGGTAAAATTACAGTTTAATTCCCTTAGCAATTAATTATTTTAATTTTGTCCTTAATCCATTGATCAAACCAATTGAGTCCGCGGATAAAAAAAAAACCTATTGAGTCCTTAAACATTCCAACTTCATAGTATTCATCTAGTCTAACTTTGGATTCTCCGCTTATTTACTGAACGACGGTGAATGGTTCGCTATTAGAAACGATACCAATTGCGAGGTGCATATAAATTGTGTACAAAATATTAAACAAAATTTATTTTTGTTCCTTTCTATATTATGGTGAAGAGCATTGTTCCTTAACTTAAAAAACCAAATATTATCACTAGAATAAATAAGAATTTACTATCAATAGTAGTTTCTAATTCAAAACAACAATTTCTTTGATATTTGAAAAAATAGCGGCTGTGGTCCAGCAAATCGACGCGAAATCAGAAATTAAACTAAATGGATATCAACTGAATAGTTTAACGACTCAGTCTCCGTTCCGCTAAGAGAAATAAGTACTTATTTTTTAAGAGATTAAATTATATACACCATCGGTGTAAAATAAAAGTTTTCTCCAAATCAATTAAATCGTGCCTGGGACCACTGTTTTGACGATGTGGCATAATCTAATTGATTTGGAGGAAACTTTTGTTTACACCGACAGTATAAATAATTTAATCTTGTTTTTTTTTTTTAAATAAGTACATATGTTATTGAATTAAAGGCGATTTATTATAAGAGAATGACTTATCTTGTTAAATTGAAAATAAGTATTTAAAAAAGTGAAACAGGGCCTCAAAGTGTTCAATTGATTGAGTAGAGACGAATTAGACAAAAATTGAATAATTGAGGGAATAAAAGTGAAATTTAGCTATAACCATTTTCGACTCCTCCGTACATACTACATATGGCCTTGTCTCAGGTTTTTCGATGATGCCCCAATGTGGTATTGGGGCATCATGCCCCCATGAAATTTGAGCCATTAGATCAAAAATTAATAAAACTGAGCCATTCGATCAAAACCGGAGTAAAAAAGTAAGGTGGTTTTGCAAAAAAAAGTGGTGGTTTTGCTGTTTTCCCGCCACTTTTACTTACCACAAAATATGGTAATACTTACCACAAATATGGGAATACTTACCATGAACTATGGAAATACTTACCACAAAATATGATCGACTGGTCATTCCGGTAGCAGGTCAAATAATTTAGGCGGGAAAATTCTTACTTTTTGGGATTTTATAACACCACACCACTTTTTACTAAATCCACTCTGAATTTTGTCTTTTACCTAAGCTACTATGTAATGGACACATAAAAAATGAGGTGCAAATAGAAATGTAGTTAAAAAATTTAAATTGTGTGTATATATTTCTTAGAACAATTTTTGAAAAACAAAAAATAAAAACCATGAAATTATAATAATCTCCAAATTATATTAAGAAAATAAATTAATTTATTTTTAAATAGCTATAAATTTTATGATATTTAAATCAATGAATATTGAATGAGAAATGTTAATATGTATTTATTATTTTTGATAACTTAAAATTAATATTTATATTTAAACACATACTACAATAATTATAATAATAATATTAAATGAGAAATATTAAATCAGTGAATTTACCAAATATTAAATAATTTTTTAATTGGACCTTTTATAGATTTAAGATAAGGTATTTAATTTAATTAGAGTATTCAAATAGATTTAGGTAATGAAAAAAATTAAATTAATTTTTGTAATCAATTAACATTTATTTTAACGATTAATATCTTAAATTGATATTAGACTTTTCAATTAGTTGATAGTGATCAATATCATTAGTAGATATAGTAGTTAATAATAGTGTGAGTTGACAATGATTAATTAATGAGTGATTTATATAATTGGACAATGTAATAGTAACTACTAATTATTAATTCATTATGTCTCTCTATTCAATACGCATGAATACAATGGGGTTAAATGAATTAGTTAATGCATGTTGGTAGTGATCAATGTCATTAGTAGATATAGATGTTAACTATAATGTGGGTTGACGATGATCAATGAGTGATTTATATAATTGGATAATGTAAAAGTAACCTCTAATTATTGATTCATAATGTCTTAAGCATTGATACAATTGGCTAAAATGAATTTGTTAATTTATGTTAATAGTGATTAATGTCATCAGCAGATATAGTAGTTAATTAACAATAGTGTTAGTTGACAGTGATCAATAAGTGATTTATATAATTGGGCAATGTAAGAGTAATCACTAATTATTCATTCATAGTGTCTTATTCAATAAGCATTAATACAATTGGCTAAAATGAATTGGTTAATGTAAGTTGATAGTGATCAATGTCATTAGTAGATATAGTAGTTAATAGTAGTATCGGTTGACGATGATTAACTATATTACAGAAATGCATGTCTACTCGATATTAATACCATACTTACCACAGAATACGGTTAGACGTACCACGACACCTGATGATTTTTACTACCATCACATTCAGATGTTACTTGATAATGTGAACGTACCAGGGTTTCTGTTAATACTTACCTTTTCTAAAGGATACACCTACCATATATTTAGACTTTTCTGCCAATTTCATAAGTTCAACAAATCTAAAGTATTGCTTTAACACTATATATGAAAATACTTACCACCATATATGGAAGTTGTTACCACAAAATATATCGTGGTAGACACATGCCACTAATGCGATGCTTACAATAGAATAAGGCTATTGATACCACAAAACTTGATTATACTTACCCTCATAACGGTCGATATTTGAGCAACAAATGTAAAGCTATGAATTAAGAGTTCACTCATCATAAAATTCGGGCTATTACTTCTCGACGCAAACTTACCACGTTTTCAACTAATACTTACCTTGTTGGATGGAAACAATGACCATGTAGTCTGGGCAGATGCACATGATGTCCAGAGGGTTCAAGCGAACCCTCTGGGTTTGAAAAATGTACTAAATTTTTTTTTATATAAATAAATAAAATTTTCTTAGTATTGTCGGTGTTGAGTTATCTGTGCAGGGTTAAATTTTTCTTAGCTATGTATTTTTGTCACCGCTAGGTGAAAATCCTGGACACGCCACTGCATGTAGTAAGATGTTTTAAACTTTTACTAGTTTTTTTTTGTTTTTCTTTTAAAAAACTTTAATTACTGTTTTAGTTTTTTTTTTTTTTTTTTTAACTTTTACTAGTTTTACTTTTACTAGTTTTTTTGTTTTACTTTTAAAAGACTTCTTACTATAATTTTAATTAATAAATGAATAATTAAAACATAACTTGTACTAATTTCGTTGAAGAGTGAAAATACATGAAAATTCAATTTCTAATCAATATTTCCACCAAATTCTGCTCCTGCCCTGCTTGTTCTTGTATCCATCAACTGTAATGATGATAAACCCGAGGTAAATGCTGAACATATTCGGTAGGGATGTGTGGAACTGAAAATTGAGCATGGTTCGCTTGAGTTGGTGGTTGTAATTGAAGACAAGAAAGAAATCTAAATGAGTGGTTATAGTTGAAGGTAAAACGATAAAAGAAAATCTGAATAAGTGGTTAGAAATAAAATAGATAAAAGATATAAATAAATATAAAATTAATAAATTCAACAACATAAAAGAATTATAAAATTAAAAAAAAAGAAATTTACTCATGTATATAATACTAGTATTTGCCCAGACCTACGGCACTACGCATCCCGATAGCGCCGTAGGTATGGGCATTTTTGTAATATATTTTTGTTTTTTTATGCCAATGCCAGAAGTCGAGCAATGGGTAAAAAGAACCGATGATATTTTGTAACATATTTGTAAGAGTGTGGGTGTTTTTTTAAGAGAGTTGGAGAGCACACATCAGTCATTGGATCAAATGAATCTCAGTCTTCTATCAACTTATATTTGTATGGTCCCCACATCTTTGTGTTTTATTAGGTAGATTAAATAATTAAAAAAAAACATATCAAGAGTAAAATATATAAATAAAAAGACCTAAATAAATAGATAAATGACTAATTAATTGAATAACGTAAATGGATTAAGAAATTAAATAAAAAAGAAAATTATGTAAAAAAAAAAAGTGTTCCAATTTTCAATTCGTTTGAATCGGTGCGAAGATCTTGTTTTTCTTATCATTTAATCCTAAATGGTCGTAATGAATTTTTGGCTCTAAGACCTTTTAATGAGTACCTTAAGAGAGATTTAAAATTAAATAAAGAGCCTTATGGTGCTCGTTCAAAGGTTTTAGAGCAAAAAATTCATTATGATCATTGAAGATAAAATGATAAAAAAAAAAGATCTTTGTACCGATTCAACCGGATTGTAAATCGGAACACTTAAATAATATTAAATAAATAAAAATGAAAAAAGGAGTACAAAGATTATTTAGTAAATACTGTAGCAGAGAAATATGAGAAAATTGGTTGGGTATTTCTGGGGGTATTTTCGAAAAGGAGGGAGTGGGGCCTGGGGTTGTATGTGTCAGGGGGTGTTCAACCGGTTTAGAAGGTAATAGGAGAGAGAGAGAGGGGGGACCTAATGAATGATTGAGATTGACTGAGGAATATTCAACGCTTCAGAAAAAACGGGGGCATGATGCCCCAATACCGCCCTGGGGCATCACAGCCGGAGCCCCTTGTCTCACGCTCTTCTCGATCATTTGGGCAAGTTTAATATATTTTGGTACGGATACCACACAAATGTGCAGAGGATGAGTTGGGGCCTCTCTATCTCTTGAGAAATTTTGAGAAATTTTGCAGTGTCACGGGTAGCATATAGTGTCCGTTTGGCATATTTGAGTTTTTTGATGCACTTTTGGACGGTTTAAATTTGGAGAAAGAAAGAAAAGGGGTGAGAGGTGAGAGAATGTTTTAATTTGATCTGTCCAAAAGTGTATCGGACGGTTTGGGAGTGCCGAGCGGCACCCCGTGGATATAACCATCCGGCACCCAAAAATTTCTCCTATCTCTCATTTTACTGTTCAGGGTTTAAGCTTCTCCTTTCCAAACCCCTCACTCTACCATGGAGTCATAATCCCCCCCTCTCCCTCTCATGGCCCGGACCACCCTGCTCTCTCTCCTACTTCTCCGCCGCCTCTCCACCCGCCCTATCTTCCTCTCTCATCCCCACCTCACACCCAATCACCGCTTCTCTTCCATCTCCTCACAAACCACCACCACATCATCAAACTCCTCAGACCCCACCAAACCCACTTCTCTCTCAGCCCGCATGAGCTTCGTCTTCGACCAAATTGACGCCATCGAGCGCGACCGCTCAGAAAAGGACGACGCCCTCCAGCGTATCCGCGCCTGGCGCGAGTCCAAAAAGACCAAAACAGATGAAAAAAACCACGGCCAAGGGTTTTCCCTGAGCGAGTCGAACGAATCGGGTGAGCTGGAGGTGAGGGAGGTGAAGGAGAGAGAAGTGGTGGGGTTGGCTGATAGGAAGGTGGAGGTGGTTCACCCGTGGCCGGAGTGGATTGAATTGATGGAAAGGTTGGTGCAGCAGAACTACTTTGATCATAGAAGGAAGGATGAGGACAAGATGGTGGAGGATTTAGGGTTTAAGATGGAGGAGGTTGGTGAGGATTCATTAGGGTTTGATTTCACTAGGGATTGGAAGACTGTGCAGACCGCCTGCCTCAACTTCGGACGCGATCGGTTCGATATCCTGAGGTCTGTGTCTTTGGTGCCTTTGTTGTGTCTTGTTAGAACTTTTCCCATTTTGGTTAATATATGAGCTGAAACTAGTATGTGTTTGGGTGGCCTCTCCACTCATTACCAACTGATTTTGAATTGATTGCTTTAACATGTCTTAATGCACCTATCATCCATGAAAAAGACATCAGTATTCGTTTCAATAAGCATATTTGTCTTGAGAAATGTACGATTAGAGACATATGGACGGATTCTGACGTTGCTCGGATGAATATGATTTGACTAGGCGTTTGTGGATATCCTACCACCTGGTTTTTAGTTTAGAATGGATGATTAACACATTAGAATGGCCTACAAAATGAACGACTTGCATGGTCTAATGAGATCATTGTTGTCTTATTTTGCGTCGTATGATGGAAACATGAGAGATCATCACATGATTTGATATCAATATTGTGAGGTCTGTTTCTTTTGGTGCCTTTCTTTTTTTTTGCTTTCTCAATGTGCTTACCATCCGTGAAAGTAGACATTGGTATCCGTTTCAATAAGCGTATCTGTCTTGATAAATACGCCTCGTTTGAGCAATCCACAAGTGGTAGAAACATATAGTAGAATTCTATAGATAGAAATTTATTTCTAAGATGAGTAAAGGCATCTAGAATTCCATACATCATAAGGCATTAGATCTCAAAATGTTCAAATTACAATTTGTGCCCAACGAATTAACTTTTAGCTTTGGAAGCATAATAATATATATAATGGCAATCAAATATATAATCATGCACTCCTATTTATCATTTGAGGCATTTTACTTCGAAGGGTTTTATCTAGCAGCTTGTCCAATGTTGCAGCCCTTATCAATCAGCAGTTGTGATGGAGTCTAAGCACAGTGGTGTGAAAAAAATATGAGGCTCTCATGGTCTCACATCATGTGGCTTGCGAACCTCAACTGTGCTTCATGAGCTGCGCCTTGCCTCAAGGTGTTTGAGATGTTTCGGCTGCGGCTGCGCCTCCACTCTACTCAACACTTAGCGTGCCTTTTAAAACACTAGCCTAACCAAGCTTCTATGAATTATTATTGGCAAAGTTGAATCTATATGTGGTTAAAATTGCACTCAATCCTATAAATGACACCTTGTTTGATAATGGGAGACTATCTTTTTTATAAGTACGTATCATCCCTTCTTTGTCATTCCTTTGAAAAGAATAAATGAAAACCAACCTAAATTAGGTGCAGAGGTTTTTGTTCTTTATAAAGATACTCAAGTATAAACCATCCAAAGAATAAAGGCTAGACCATGGTTTTAAATCGCGGTATCGGTCGGCGTAACGGTCACAGTCGCGAGTAGCGGATATCAGGAGTATCGTTCAATGTGCAACGGGAATTGGCCACCGCACTAGTGAATTTTTTTCAAGCACTAGCAAGTGCTGAAAATTTCATTGATATACATGCTCTAACCTTATTTATGACTAAATTGAATGTTTTAAAGCGGTAGTTTACTTTTACAAGTATTTTTAAATAAAATTTGATCAAATGTTGCGTTTTAAGAACGAAATTGAAGTTTTTTTTCTCATCTAACGAGAGTTTTCTCAAAATAATGTTTTAGCATGTGAAGGCATTGTAAAAAGTTATAAAGAATACACTGTAGGATCACATGGAGATCTCAGAAAGGTTAAAAAAATAGTAGAAAAGTTGTTCTCGGTGTTCTGTAGGCGTAACGGTCTTGTAATAGGGTGTAACGGCCGTTGCGTGATGCATAATGACCAATACGCACATGAATTTTCGTAATGCCCTTATTTTCACCCGTAAGGGTATCAGGCCTTCAAAAACCCGTTACGCTACGTAACGGCCGTTTTTGGAATTAGCCCTTCAAGCTTCAACGCCCAATTTTTGAAATGCCTATGTTTCCTTTACTTCACATCCCCATTCTCTGACCCAAGTCACTACATGCTACTGTAAAACAGCAAAAGAAAATTTTACTTTGAATGAGGCTGTTGGGTTATTGACATTATTTTTTGTGAATGTCCACACATGCTTTAAACTGTTTTTGGAGACTTTCCTTTCGAGTGTATTTTCACTAATTGGATCTGGAATATGTATCCCTCGTCCCCTCATTTTTTTGTCAAGTAATGTTGCTTGAGATGTGCTTAGAATGGCAATTGATTTCAGGTCATTGTCGAGACAGGATATTCAAATTTTGGTTGGCTACGGGTGTCCTAGTGCAGACAAGAAGGTGGTTTTTTCGGCAAAGTTACTTAGGAAACACGTCCACCTCGATGAAGGAGATGTAAGCTTTATTCGATTGGCAATTAATATGCTGCACAATTTTGTCAATTGGTTCTCTTTGGGCTTAGGGTTGCCATTGTAGCATTGGCTGTTCTAGCTTGTTATTTTTAATTTGGGAAAACTTCACTTAGACCCCCTGTGTTTTGGTCAATGCGTAGGTTGATCCCTTGATGTTCATTTATCACTGCGTAACTCCCTGTAGTTTGTGGACTAAGTGCACCACTAACATTTGTTGATGCAACTTGATGGTGCTTATAAAATGACCTTAATGTCCTCGTCTTCTTCCCCTCATCTTAACTAAAGAACTAAACACGCACGTATACAGACGTATAGTAAAATGTACGCCAATGACAAGGACTGACTGTAGAATCACGAGGGCTTACTTGACACCAGACTCCTTACAAATCAAACTCCAATCTAAAACCTTCAACGTGGAATGGCACAGCAAAATTGAATGCTTTCAAACAATGAATTACATGCTCATTTGCAGAGCAGGATTGAGTGAAAATTGGGTTTTCACAAATTGGGCATTTGGAATGGGATTGGAACCACATGTCAATCAGGCAATGTAATCTAAATCAAAGCCATGATTGCAGGAACTCTAACTTGTGTTCTTCAATGCAATCAAAATGGAGGTCAATGTTAATCACAGAGTTTCGGTAAAAGTGTAGAAGAATATTATAACTACTTAGGAGATTATACTTGATGTTAGAATTCAGGAATTCTTAGATATTTATACCATAGAAGTGGCAGTTAAAACTGATTTCAAACCTATCTAATAAACCGTGTAAATGTAGTCATTGTCTCTTTGATAGGCTTGAAATTAGAATGTCAAACTTTTCATTTCCATTGCAGTTTTCGATTGGTTTGACATTCAAGTGGGGTTTTCAAAATTGGGGTTCAATTTTGTGTGCGAAATGCTTGATTTTTTATTGAAAAATGGAAAACCAGCTGAGAAGTCTTGGCTAAAACTTGTTGATGCTGAATTCTCTATTGGAAAAATAGGGAAAACTAGCTGAGAAGTTGGGGCTAAGATTGGTTGAGCGAAATGGTGTTTGTGTGTGTGTTGATATTTGAATATACATAAATATATAATTTGTGACTTCTAATTCAAAAGAAAATGCGTGGGGTGCTGAGCTAGTGGGGACTCTGGGGAGTAGTGGGAGGTTCTGGAGGCATGGCGTAATAGGGATGGAGCAGTGGAGGTAAGTCTAGTGAGAGAAATAATGCAGAGAAAAAAGAAAGAATAAAATAGTAAAAAGTTGGGAATTAGAAGATTTTTAGAGGGTATGTTAGTTTTGAAAAATGGTTTATTCTCCACATTGGTGTGAGGGATTCACTTTGATAATTTAGATGGAAAAATCACATGGTGCACTTTAGTCCACAAACTACAGGGATTTATGTGGTGATAAATGAACGTCAGGATGTCACTCCGCACATCGACCAAACCACAAGGGGTCTAAGTGAAGTTTGCTCTTTTATTTTTGTGTTTTAAACGAGGAAAAATGTGTGTAATTTGTAATCCATTGAGGTTTCTGTAGTACGATAGTGTCCATTATGTATATCTGATTTACAAGTTCAGCAATTCTACTTCTAGGATTTCAAATAATTTTTCTGTCTCATTCGTCGAAGTACCTCGTTGTGTGTGTGTGTGTGTGTGTTTTGTACTTGAATACAAGTTAAGGGAAGCTAGATGGCATGGGGGAAATCACATTAGAACAAAGAGAAAAACATCACACTTAGATTTGCCCAATTCTAGCCAAAACTCCTCAAACACAAACAAGAAAATGGAGAATATCAGAAGAAGATTCAGTCCCTGACTTAAGGGAAGCCAAATTTATCAAAACACGAAGAAGCAGCCACAGAAGCTGGGAGATCCGGAGGAAAAACATAGGAAGATTAAACATCACTTGATGCCCCCACTTTAGCCTATTTCTCTGCAATTACTTTTACAATACATGGCTGAATTCAAACTGAAATGGGAAGTAAATCCGAAATAGCATACTGCCTATGAGAAAGTTGCCGAGGAGGCTTTGATCCTATATGTAAATCGGGAGCAAGAGTCTTAGAGTCTGATTTTATTAGGGCCAAGGTTATTTAATGGCTCGAGTAAAGCTTCGAGCTATCTTTAAGAGCTCTAACTTAAGCTATAATCCTTGCTGCAATGCGGTAGGCATTAGAGAAGGCAGCAACCAAAGTACCCAAGGACTTAGACTGAGCTATTGATCAAATTTTAATTGCTTTATCCAGATATCTCATGGGTGATCAATTGATCAAATTAGTTTCTCTCCCAGATATTGTTGAATCACATGTTACTTAGAAACAAATTGCAGCTCCCTGTTAGTGATGTCTTTGTACCTAACATGGATGTTGGAGTTTTACTTGGGTATGTATGCTTGACTTGCTGATCTTGAAGTGTAATAGATTTACTTGGGCATGTATGCTTAACTTGTTCATCTTGAAGTGTAATATACTGAAATTGTTCAATATCTTATAGTTTTAATGGTGCTAATAAACAGTTTAACTGAGCGCTTCCATGTTACGCGACTCACAGACTCACATTCTTTTCCAGCAACATCTTGGCACTTATATTAAGAAAATGCAAGTAAAAATTATAAACTGCTTTATTGAATAGGATAATCCGCACAATCAACTGTTTGTCTTTGATTTATGGAATGTTTAAATTTCAGGTTTGTAGTTCCTGCAGTTTAAGAAGTTCTTGTGAAAGAGCATATCTTGTCACAAATAAAGAGGATGAGGCACGAACTATCGATGTTATGCGTGTCCTGTTGACATATGGCTTTGATCCCGTGAATGGATCAGTTGTTAATGAGTCCCTTCTGAAAATGAAATCACTGAAGACAGTTGTCCGCAAACTACTGCATGAGGTTGTCAAGTTGAGTGCAGTTCCAATAGATCCAAATCTTCCTCCTCCTATAATAAAAAAGCGACCACCTAAGGTGAAGCAACCACCCCCTCCTCCAAAGAAACGGGTCGGACGTGATGACATTGAGATGAAAAGGGGGGATTGGCTGTGTCCCAAGTATGTATCTCTTCTAAAGTTTGTATTTTTTGTTACACCCAATTTGTTCTGCTTTTGGATTGATTTTAGAATATCTTTGGCCAATCCAAATTGTTCTTTTTGCTTCTGGTGGACGGTGTAGTATCTTGTGAAAGACATCGGTATCAGCTGCGTTCATTGAAATATTACCAGAATTAACTGAAGATATGGACTTTGAAGATTGTTAACAGTTGTCATTTGCGCCTATATTGTGCTATGCGTCGGAGGTACTGAACATAAACCATAGATTGGTGCCCTCTAAATAACTGCTGGACATCAGACCAGTAAATATGGGTGGATATTTTATTCTCAAGGTGCCTAGTTGGATGTATTGATGGCCACCATCTAGCGGTTTTTAAGATCATTAGTGGGAATTATATCATCATTCATATTGAATGATTTGGTTGTGTTCTGTCTGCTTGTTTTTTTCAATGAGAATTAATTTCCTGTGTAACTTATCTGAGGATATTTCTACGTACAGGTGTGACTTCATGAATTTTGCCAAGAATACAGTGTGCCTGCAATGTGATGCCAAGCGTCCCAAGAGACAGCTGCTTCCGGGAGAATGGGAATGCCCACAGTATGTTTCCGCTCTCAACTGTTATGTATAGCCTTTTGCTGATTCTATTACATTGTTGAAGATAATTACAGGTGATATGTGTGGGCACACATGTCTATACACATAGCTTGACCACTTCATCGTACATAGAGGGATTACACTGATTTTGACCATCGTACTTAGGATCTTCCTCATTAAATAAGGGGCTGTTGGAATATGATGATTAACCAACATATGTACCTATATTGCATCATTTACCAGCTCACTTTCTCGTTTTCCATTTTAGCATTTCTTTTACCAGCTCGTTTTCACCATCATGTGGTGCCAGTACTGGTGTAAGAGTATTTATACATGATGTGGACTATAACATGTTCATTCCTGGTGATATCATTTGGCAGGTGCAATTTCTTGAATTATAGGCGAAATATGGTATGTTTTCAGTGCGAACACAAGCGTCCACCGGATGATTTTACGGAGAATCAATTGCAAGACCGGCAACGTGGTCCTAAGACGAGGTTGGAGAAGGTTCCCAGCAGGGGAGAGGTTTCCAATGCATGGAATTTTGACTTCGATGACAACGAATCTGATGGGGCAGACGTTGCTGCTTTTGAGTATGCAGATTCTCGTAAGCTGGATGAAGATTTTCCCTCACACATTCAGTCTCAAGGAGAAAACTTTAAGGTCCCCGACAATGAATTCTATAGGCCCAACAGAACACCTAGGGAAAATGATGGGGAATACTATGATCGTGGGCACAAAAGGTCTAGGAAAGGATTTGATGATTTTGACGATGAAGAAGAAGACGACAATGTTGATAGTTATGAGTTGGACACTCAAAATAGTCATCAATTACGTAAGAGTTCTTCAATCGATTTCTCAGAGGTTGAAGGTGACTCTGAATCTGAAGATGTTGACGGCTTTGACAGTGACAATAGGATTGCTCCACAAC
This sequence comes from Rhododendron kiyosumense, assembly GCA_019656275.1. Lineage (NCBI taxonomy): Eukaryota > Viridiplantae > Streptophyta > Magnoliopsida > Ericales > Ericaceae > Rhododendron > Rhododendron kiyosumense. Next base: position 310,213 of record BPLS01000174.1, on the reverse strand, counting down.
GCAATAAGCCATCTAAGATAATGCATGGAAAATCAACTTTCTCTGGCTCTGAGGTTGATGAACAAGATTATGATTCAGATGACGAGCTTCCTGTCCATCCAAACTGGAAATCTAGTCATAGTGCTGACTCCAGTCGGAGAACTAGAGGTAGTGGAGCAGGAAGTGTTGGCTTAGATGAAGACTATGGGATCGATTCTGACACTGATGACTTGGCAGATTCGGATTTTGGGTCCCGGCGGACTAAAGGGGACAAACGGGTTTTAAGTGACCGCCATTCTAGGAGACGACAAATTGATGACAGTGAAGATGAACCCTTTTCTGAATCTGACAGTGAAGACCAATATTCTCCAAGAAATAGATTTGGGGGAACGAAAGAAGGCCCGGATAAAAGAGGAAACAACTCAAGGGGTCGTGGCAATAACAGGGGATTTCAGAGGGATGATGGTTTTAATAGATCGTCACAAGGGCCTCGTGGCAATAACAGGGGATTTCAGAGGGATGATGGTTTTAATAGATCATCACAAGGGCCTCGTGGCAATAACAGGGGATTTCAGAGGGATGATGGTTTTAATAGATCTTCACAAGGGTCTCGTGGTAATAGTAGAGGATTTCAGAAGGATGATTATGGCAATAGCAGGGGTTTTCAGAGGGATGACCTTGGGGGGCGTAGTAGAAGGGATAACAGAGAGAGTGATTCTCGCAATTCCAGAGGACCTAGTAGGGGAGGTTTTGGAAATAGGCGACGTGGAGGGCTTAATGATTCTTACAACCGGTCGGACAACAGGAGGGACTTTGATGATGGTAGACCCATGAGGCAGCGCATAAATGTGCGATGAAGTTGAGCTGTTACTGGTAGTTGGCTCATTTCAGGCCTTCAGGTTGTGAAAATGAGTGAAATGAATATACATGGGAATTCGAGAAAATTCATTCTCGTGAAAGAAGGCCGGCAGAAGGAAAATGTTGGGCGTTTTTCAGTGTCTGAACCTTACCTGGTAAATGCATGGATCCCCGAGTCCTGATGTACTGCATAACAAATATATTTGATCTGTTGTTTGCCGCGGAATTCAAGTTCATCATCTTTGCTCAACAGATTTGCAGGCAGTAGGTCAGTCCCTTTACATTCTTGCTGGAATATTGCCGGGTCTATTTACGTTTAGTTGTGCCAAGACATCACAATTTAATTGGAGTGTATTGCATTAAAATTGCCCCCCTCCACCTCATGTTTGCAAAATTTATTCTTCCCGAGGACAGGAAACTTGGTGAAAAAGATGTTCCTCCAATTGCCAAAAATCCTGCGTGCAGACGCAAATTGTATCCATAATTTCTGAAGGTTACGCTCGATTTTTCATTTCTTTATGTTCAATCTCAATCCCTCCACAAATTTACTGCAATAAAATGCAAGTCTTGCAAGGATCCACCATTTTCAGTTTGGGTGATATCCTTAATGCTTGTGAATGGTGATCCTCTCGTCTGTTCTCGTTTTAAATTTTGAAGCATCTTTTTAACACTGTTGATTTATTTGTTAGTTTGGATTTGGTAAAACAAAACTACCTCTGGACATGGTACATCAAAACCATATGGGTAAATTGCAAACCCCCCCTAAACTATAACTCGTTTTCCGAGTTGCCCCCTAAGAGTGTAAACTCAAACACTTAACAGCGCCTTCATGTATTTGAGTTTGACACTTAACCGCCTTCTGTTTTAGTTTTTGCCATCACGACATTATCCAACAGTGAGCTAGGAGTGGAGAGGTTGGTTCGTGGTCTCTCTCCGAGTGCTAACGAGTCATACCACCTATCATGAACCAGAACTTTGGGCTTCCGAAAAATGAGGTTAGAATCGCAGATGTGTTCGACGTAGTTGATGCTGCAAAGAGCAAGTTCACTGTTGAAGCATGGGGTATTGCTGACGCAACTTTGGAGGCTGTCTTCTTCAAGGTCACAGGTGGGGTAGACTGTAGAGGCATTCAACATCATTTGATCGCTACATGTAAAGTTTGAGAATTTTGCATCACTACGATATTGCAAAACTATTTAGGTCGGAATTATTTCAATTTTTCCAACTTAACAGTACCCAACAGTGTCAATTCATTATTCATGTACTCAATTATATTCCGAATAATTGTCATCCCAAAAGGTGCTCCACCTATGGATTGTGACAACAGGAAAAATACATCATGTTAGAGTTGTCAAAATAGCAAGGGAATTGATTTTAGCATTCTTAGTTTATCAAAAAATGCACTCTCTTCTTTGTTGTTAAATATGTAAGATTTCAACATTAATTAACTTATATATTATTTAAGCGTAAAAAGGAATCTATAATTTCATAGTGTTCAAAAATAATTGTATTTTAAATTATGATGGAACAACAAGAAAAAAAGGGAGCAAAAACTCTTTTGCCATTTTTTTTTTTTTGAACATTTTCGTATTAAACTACAAGTTTGCCTCTTTTTGATTCATTTTCACATATATAAATTTGGGTTAGCTCAACGTGGATTAAATTCTTGGTTCTGCCCTTGCTCCAAGTAGTATCAAAGGTAAACTAACATCTCCAACTTATTGAATGCCACGTTACATGAGAATAAATTCTTTACACCGCGGTGTAAATATTGGTTTTCTTCATATCAATTGCATCGCGACATGTGTCAAAATAGTTATTCCAATTAATAAAACATGACAATGTGTCGCAATACAATTGATTTGAAAGAAACAAATATTTACGCCGGCGGTATAAAGAATTTATTCTCAAAACACATTACTTAGCAGATCTGTTTCATCCAAATCCATCTTGTGAAAGAAGTTTGAATTGTTCATGTATTTTCAAAAAATAGTTATGCATTGTAACTGTGGTTGCGTGATTTTTTAGCAAAAGCAAATTATGTGCTGACCTCGTATTCTACATGGATTGCCAACCATTAATGGAAATACTTTATGAGGTAAGATAAAGGAGTACCGTTACATTATTTGTCAAACGATAAAAAGCAAATTTGGATACCAGTCGAACTAAGCTACTCATTTATTTTTATTTTTTTGGCAAGTGAACTGGTAGCCAATCAGTGGCAGAGCTAGGAATTTCAATTTGTAGGGGCACTATTTCACAACAAACTAAAAAAACTTCACAGTAAAATTTAGGGAAATTTATAGAAATGGTCGTTCTAGTTTCACCCAAGCCTCATTTTCATCCTCTAAGTATCAATTGCAACTCTTTTGATCTTCAAGTTTGGTTTTTGTACCAAGTTGGTTCAATTGATAACGTCTGTGAGTCGAAATGGACAGAAAAAATTAGATTGAGGGCATACGTTATCAATTGGACCAACTTGGTATGAACTGCAACGTCCAAACTGCTATTAATATGATTTTTTCCATCCATTTTGGCTGACAGAAGTTATCAATTGAACCAATTTGGTACGAAAACCAAACTTGAAGGTCAAAAGAATTGCAATTAATTCTTAGAGGACGAAAATGAGACTCGGGTGAAACTAAGAGGACCATTTATATAAATTTCCCTAAAATTTAACAAAGAAATACTGAGCACAAAAATTTAAGTACTGTATTCTTTAATAGACACAATAGCTTGTAGCCTAATGTATAAATATAAGTGTAAAATAAAAAATATTAGCAATTTGCTATTTGCCCCTCTGAAACAAGCATTTGTTTTTTAAAGTGGTCCATTGATTTGGTTGAAAACAAAGTAAACAATAAGCCCTATACGCAAAATTTTCAATTTCTCTAACATTTTTTGTGTACCCGAACATGGAAAAAAAATTGTAGGGGATAAAATTTCGGGGGGCACTTCTAGCATGTCTAAAAAAAACCTACTCAAATTTGACACTGTGTTCGCTTTTGTTCAAAGTTAGTTCAATATTGATTCGTTACTTGTACAAATTAACTAAGTTTGAACAAATTTTTTAAGCTTGTTAGGGTTTCAAGTTCGAACAATATACTACTCGGCTTATTCGACTTGTTGAGGATAAAAAGCTCAAGTTATCCGACATCGGCTAGGTCAAAGCTCAGATGGATATATGAAGTGGATTTGTCTTTGTCCTTGTTTATTCTCAAAATTTGTTAAGTATGGTTGGTATACATAGATGAAAAAGTGAATAGGCAAAATAAAAATGTAATTTTTTGTACTTTTTACTAGGTAAAACAAACAGTATGGTTGGAGATGCTCTAAATAAAGGAGGACCTAAGATCTCGTTCTATTTTCTAAAATAAGTACTTAAAAAATAAAAATATATTTTTAAGTTTAAAAGTAATGGGTTTACGAAAATAATTTTTTATTTTTCTTGCCGGGTTTGATCTATTAAACAGGATCCATAATGCATATTTTTTGATTTTAATAAAGCCTACTATTTTTAAGCTTCAAAATTGTAAATAAGTATTTATTTTGTAAGGGGAAAACTGGAGCGGGGTCTAAAATAACCTCAACTCAAAGACATCCAAAAGAAAATTCTCCGTATCATTCCAATTTTATCGGATATCCCCAAAGGGACCCAAAAGAAATGGACGATTTTGAGATATGGCTATGGAAATGGAATATGCAATTGAAGTATTGGACAAGCTCGAAAAAAGGAAAAAAGTTTATTTCGTTTATGTGTAGCGAAATTGTAGTTGCGAACTTTCTTTTTGACGATTTCTATGGCTGGGATGTGGCTTGTGATTAGATCCAAGGGTCAGGATTGGTTCTCGCTAGTCAAACCACCGGTCAAAAACGTCATATCAGCTTAACAAATTTGAGGAATCTCAATTATAAAACAGAAGGGTGTGGGGACAAGTTGTTGCAACGGCTCAGATTTGTTGGATCCAAGGGTTGAGATGCATTTTTTCACATTTTATGAAAGTATCCACATTTGCCCATCATATTACACAAATGCCATCTACTCTTTCTTTCTGTGTGTGTCTTCTCCCACGGTCAAGAAAAGAAAGAAGGGGGGAAAGCAATTCTCCTTACTTCCTTTCTACGAGAGGACTTTTCCTCACCTTTTTCTTGAGTGACTGTCTTCGGGGAAGGGGTTCCCCCCAGTGGACTGTCGAGCACCAGGACTGTCCACTCCTCCTTGACCGTCAAACCCCTTGGAAGAAATCAAATCGGGAGAGGTATTTTCTGTTGTTCATCATGTGTTTGTTAAAATGCTCTCTTTTCAACAGATATATTTTTTATCTTATCAATTTTGTGCTAAGTTGCAGATGATTATTGCGGATAATCCTTTTTTCATATCAATAAAAAAATCTTTGCTGTTTAAAAAAAAGGGGTTAATTTCCAACAATTTGTAGCTATCTAAATTTTTTATAGCTACCTAAAAATTGAAATAAACTTTTTTTGAGCCACTATCAAGATTCAAAGGGTAATTTCAATTCCAATCGGGGTGGGTAGTACCGTAGGCACGGGCAAACGCTAGTATATATATAAAAAAAAGGGCTTAACAAATCTGAGCCGTTATTAGACAGACGGTTCCAAATTTTCAACCGTGTGATGAAAGCTGCGTGTGATGACAACTGGGCCTGGGTGTGATTAAAGATTGCGTGGGGTTAATTCTCTGTTCAAAATCTCTTCCGTTCCATTCCGTTGCAGTATCTTCATTCTTCACCGACGGAAGAAGGGTTTTAGAGAGAGAGAGCGAGC
>BPLS01000174.1:215330-255572 GCA_019656275.1 Rhododendron kiyosumense | reverse complement strand
AAGGATTTTAGCACCCAAATTGGTACAAACTTGGGTGCTTATCAATCGATCCAATGATGACTTACAAACGTTTGATATCTTAGCTTGGTGGGAAAAAAAATTAAAGGACATTTCCCATTCTATCATGGCACGTGATGTACTAACGCCTCCTATGTCTTCAGTGGCTTCCGAATTTGCTTTTAGTGCAAGTAATAGAGTGTTGGATAAGAGGAGGAGCAGACTAGCTCTCAACATTTTGGACTCTTTTATATGCTTAAAAGATTGGGATGATGCACGTCTTGGAATTCAAAAATGTCATTCTAGATATGAATTCAAAGATTATTTTTCAAACTCAAATATAGATACTGATAAGGGGTGCTGGTACTGGTAACTAATGAAAGCCTTAAATGGCAACTTAATGTTGTCGCATCCAGTTGTTTTTCTTTGTATATCTGAGTATGTGCTATGATGATATAATCTAAGTCTAATTGGTGTTTCGTGTGACTATGATGATATAATTTGCGCCAAATGGACTATGAATGAGATAATATGGGTGATGGTGGCTGGTGATGTAGATCTGAGTTACAATCGTGGCGGGTTATACTTCAAGTTTTCATCTGTTATTGGAATAAGCAGAAACTTAGCAGAAATGACTTTGTGTGTTGCTCTTGCTAATTGAACAACTCTGTGTATGTGTGCGGGGTGTCTTTCAATGTAAGTTTTAGTGTGTCCGAAGTGTGTGTGTGTGTGTGTGTACTGGATTAAGCAAGTTGTGTGTTTGTTTAAGAGTAATCTGAACTTTATGCATTTGGAATTTGTGAGGAAAAATTGGATTGTGTGTGTTTGAGAGAAATCTGCACTTTTACTGTAAAGTGCACGTGTGTGTGGAAGTGTAGGTGCATGTGTGTGTGTGTGTCTGCTGCTTCTTCTAGTGCTGCAGCTGGGTGTTTGCAAAACTGCAGTTTTTAACGGGGTTATGGGTGTGTGTGTTCCAATCGGGCCCTTTCCAGTTCTAGTTGTATTTTGGGCAGTTTTCAACTAGTTTTGGTAGGTTTGGTTTGTGTTTTTAGGATAATTTTTTGCTGGTTTCAAAATGTGCTATTTTTAGTTTGTTGTTGGTTCAAAGACAGAAGGTTTTTGGTTCAAAAAAGTGCAGGTGAAGTGCAAGTGTGTGTGTGTGTGTGTTCCAATCAGCGTTGATGATAAATTTTATTTAGCTATGATGATAAATTTTTATAAGATGCGTTGGACTTAGGCGAGGCAACATTTGAAGGTTAAATTGGCAACTAATGTTGCAGCCTACTAGCCCTTCAAAAAGTGGTCTATAAACTAGCAAATTATCTGAGTCAATTAGCCAAATGTTAACAAGTATTTGACACGTATCTAAGTATCCAAGCACTCCGCCACCGAGTCCCACGGGAAAAAGCAGCAAATGATGGAAGAGTGAATACCAAGCATTTTTTTTTAATTAGGGGTAGTTAGGACAATTTGTAATACGTTGTTTTAATTGTTAAATTTTACTTCATTTTGTACATGAATTTTTTTCATCAAATGGATTTTTTTGAATTTCTTGAATGGAATCTAGTTTTTAGTTTGGTATGATAAATCAAAGCAATAATATTTCAATCCAAATACAACTTTATTTCATTTCGGCTACAACTTTATACAACCTATTTCCAATTCATGCAACCTCTGTACTATTATTGACATGCTGAAACAAAACCCATTTTTCTTAAAAAAAACAAACGTAGCTTTGAAATATTGACACGCTGAAACAAAAACCATTCTTCTTAAAAACAACAAAAGCAGTTCTAAAAACTTACAAAATGATATACCATGCCATAAACATGATTTGTAGCATAGCCGCATAGTCAACGTAAAGATTTAGTCTGAAACACTATGGCAACAATTTCCCCAATCAATCGGGATGAAGAAATTCAAATAAATTAAATACAATTTTATACGAAGTAAAAAATATAATTTTATTATAACTTTCATTTCGGATTCAACTTTATACAAATACAATTTTATTACAAATGATATTTCAATACAAATACAACCCATGCAATAATATTCCGAATGAAAATTGGTTGGCAATGTGCCGGCTTAAGCACGACACGACTTAAAATGGCACAGCCTGATCCAACACGATTAAGTAAACGGGCCGACACAATTTGACACGATTGAAAACGGCACGATATGATACGATTTAAAAAAAGAGCAAGCATGGCTCGACACGATTTAAGAAAATGGGCCGGCACGATACGATTGACAAACGGCACGGCATGACACAATACAATTGGCAAACGGCGCGACACGACACTATTTAAGTAAATGGGCTGACACGGCATGACACGACACGATTGACAAATGGCACGGCACGATTTGAGTAAATACTATAAACGGGCAAGCACGGCACGACACGAAGCACGGAGTTAAACAGGCCGTGCCGTGAATGAGTGCAACATCCATATTTATTGTCCGCTAACTTCCTTGCCATAATCTTGCAATCCGATCATCTGATGCATATTATTAGTTTCGCAATGATTTTGTTGGACACCTATGAGCGCGTCATTAAGAGGGAGAATGAGGGCTTGTTTGATAACCTAAATTCAGCACTTAAAGCTGAATTAATTAAGTAATAAGTGATTCAGTAGGGGCCTGTTTGATAAAACTGAAAACTGAAATTGAATGCTGAAAATTTAAGTACAGAAAGCTGAATGCTGAATTTTTTAAGCTGAAAAGCTGTTTGGTAAACATATTAAGTACTGAATTAAAAAAATAATAAATTCATTTTAGTTCCGATTCTTTCTTAATTTACTAATGGTCACAATGTACTTATAATAATGGTGGAATGGTGATTGCGGCGGTGGTGGTGATATAGTGGCGGCGGTGGTGGTGATGTTGGAGTGCTAGTGATAGTCGTGTAATGGTGGTGGTAGAGTGATGGTGATGTAACGGTAGTAATGAGTGGTGGTGGTGTAATGGTGGCGGTGGCGGTGGAGTAATGGTGTAATGGTGACAGTGAGTGGTGTTGGTAGAGTGATAGTTATGTAATGGTGACATTGTGGCGGTGGCGACGGTATGGTAGTGGTGATGCCGTGGTGGTGGTAATGGAGTGATAGAGGAGTGGTGGTGGTGATGGTGATGTAGTAGGGTGGTGAAGTGGTGGAGGAGTGGTGGTGGTGGTAGTGGCGGCGAAGTAGTGGTGGTGATGGTGGCGAAGTGGTGGTGGTGGTAGAGTGGTTGTAGGAGTGGTGGTGGTGGTGGTATGGTGATTAAATGCAAGTACATAAGAATTCAGCCAGAATTAAGTAGCTTAAAGCTACTTATTTTTTCCAAACTTTTTAGCCTATATTTTAAGTAGCAGTAAATTTGTTAAGCAATGTATAATATCGTTATTAAACCTACTGAATCACTTATTACTTAATTGATTTAAAACTTAAGTGTTGAATTAATCAAACAAGCCCTATGTTTGATAACGACATCATACATTACTTAACAAATTAAGTGCTATTTAAAATGTAGGCTAAAAAGTTGAAAAAAATTAAGTAGTTTTAAGCTACTTAATTATAACTGAATTTTTGTGTACTTACATTTAATCATCATACTATCACCACTACTACCAGCACCACCACTTCGCCATTGCCACCACTACTCCACCACCACCACCACCATCGCACCCACCACTCCTCCAGCACCACCACCACTCCCCTATCACTCCACCGCCACCGCCACACCATTACCACACTGCCACCACCACTACCGGCCACACTGTCCTCGCCGCCACCACTACAATACTATCATTGCACAATTATCACTCCATCGACATCACTCATTATCACCATTACACCATCACTCTACCGCCACCACCACCATTACACCACCACCACCACTCACTGCCACCGTTACATCACTATCACTTCACCATCACCATTACACCACTATCGCCAGCACTCCAATATCACCACCATCGCCGCCGCCGCCGTTCCATCACCACTAACATACTACCACCACCACCACCACCACAATCACCATTCCATCATTATTATAAGTACATTGCTACTATTAGTAAATTAAGAAATAATCGGAAATAAAATTAATTTATCATTTTTTTAATTCAGTACTTAATATGTTTACCAAACAACTTTTCAACTTAGAAAATTCAGCATTCAACTTTCAGTACTTAATTTTTCAGCATTCAGTTTCAGTTTTCAGTTTTATCAAACAGGCCCTGAGTTTCGATTGGCTGTAGTTTTTTTTTGGTGGTTGTGAACTTTGACTCTTTTAATACGTTTCCTGCGGTGAAAATTAGCTAAATAAAAAAACATTTCATTTTTGGATGGTGGTACTTTTTAATGGTTGTAATATTCGAGTCTTGTAATATGTTTCTCATGAACACCTTAAAAAATCGCAAATTTGAATTCCACGAAAGCTAAACTTTTCAAACTTTGGGGCCGTTGGAGATTTGGTGATTGTTAACTTCAGAGTTTTTGAATTTGGTCAAAGTACGTACAAGCTGGCTTGAACATTCGTTTATAGAAAGAAAAAAAATTTCCGTGTGGTGAAAATTTGGTAAGGGTCCCCAATGACATTACTAATATTAGCAATGTTGGTCTAAAATATAGTTCACACTGGTACAATCAAATTTAGCAACCCCTTAATCGATAACTAAATTTTAGCGTTTGAATAAAATAGCAGCATTTTTTTTTACAGATAACCAAATTTAAATTTAATGGGACCGCACTCTTTCTTCTCTCTCCTCTCATCACTATCAATGGACCCAATGTCACATTCACTATCAATGGACCCAATGTCACATTATTAATCTTAACAACCTTTAATTTTTGAATAACTGAAAAAATGATTTGTGATGCATTAGATTATTCAATTTTGATGATGTAAAATGGGATATGTTATTGGAGATACCCTAACATGGGAGGAATTTTTCAGTGCCGAGCGGGTATTGCCGACGTGGCATCCGCTCGGCACACCCGAGCCGTCCGATACACTTTTGGATGGCTCGGATTAAAACACTCTCCCTCCTTTCATCCAAACACTTTTTCTCTCCTTTTCTCTCTCCAAATCTGAGCTGTCCAAATCCATAATGGACGGCTCGGATTGCCGAGCGAACACCACGTGGTACCCGCTCGGCACTGAAATTTTTTTCCTAACATGGGATATATTGATGTTAACAGGGCAGCAGACCACCGCCCAATACATCTTTTCAAATTTCCCGGACACCGCCAGAGCTCCCCGGCGATATACCTAGAACGAATTTTTTCCGGCCAACCAAACGCCGCCGTTCTCAGTCCATGAGGAAATCCACAACGATCAATTCAACAAAAACCCTCTCATTCTTCTTCACCCACCAATCAATCCACACATCACCGCCCCTCTCCCAGTGGAAACCCCGACACGAGTATAAGCTGACCCGGCCCGACCTCGTCGACCGGATCTGCCGCCTCCTGGTCCTCCGTCGCCACGACGCCATCTCCAACCTCTCCTTCGACTTCTCGGACGACGTTGTCGACGCCGTCCTCGTAAAACTCAGGTTGAACCCTAACGCCTGTTTAGAGCTCTTTAAATTAGCTTCCAAACAGCAAAAGTACAGACCGGATATAAAATCATACTGCAAGATAGTCCATATACTGTCGAAGGGCCGAATGTTTGACGAAACTAGGGTTTACTTGAACGAGCTTGTTGGATTTGTGAAGAACAAGAAACTTAGTTTGGTAGTTTGGGGTGAACTAGTTAGGGTTTATAGAGAATTCTCGTTCTCGCCGACTGTTTTCGATTTGATCATGAAGGTTTACGCGAAGAAGGGTTTGACGGTGTGTGCCTTGCATGTGTTTGATGAGATGAGTACGAGCGGCCGCATGCCGAGCTTACAGTCTTGTAATAGTTTGCTTAGTAGTTTGGTTAGGAATGGTGAGTTGTACACTGTTTTCGTTGTTTATGAGCAGATGGTTAGGGTTGGGATTGTTCCTGATGTATGTACATTTACGATACTGGTGGATGCGTGTTGTCGGTGTGGGAGAGTGGGTAAAGCTTTTGAACTTGTGAAAGAAATGGAGGGTTTGGGGTTCGAACCGAATGTAGTGACGTACCATTGTTTGATCAATGGATATGTCGAGTTAGGGGATGTACGAGGGGTTGAGGGAGTGTTGGAGTTGATGGAACACAGAGGAGTTTCAATGAATGCTGTTACGTATACGTTGGTGATTAAGGGTTATTGCAAAGTTTGCAAGATGGAGGAGGCGGAGAAGGTGCTTCAGGATATGAAACAAGTGCCATTGTTTACTATGGATGAGTGTGCTTATGGTGTTTTAATTGATGCATACTGTCGAAATGGTAGAATGAATGACGCGTTGAGGATGAAGGATGAGATGCTGGGATTGGGACTGGAGATGAATTTGTTCATTTGCAATTCCATTATCAACGGGTACTGCAAACTAGGTCAAGTTCACGAGGCAGAAGGACTGGTGATAAGTATGTCCAGTTGGAAGTTAAAGCCCGATTCTTATACTTACAATACTCTTCTTGACGGTTATTGTAGAGAAGGCCATACAACCAAGGCTTTTAGTATTTATGACAAAATGATAGAAGAACGTATTGAACCATCTGTTGTAACATATAATACCCTCCTAAAAGGTTTATGTCGAAGAGGTGCATTTGCTGATGCTCTGGAGCTTTGGCATTTGCTGCTGAAAAGAGGTGTGGCTCTAAATGAGGTAAGCTATGGTATTATATTGGATGTGTTTCTGAAGATGGAGAACTCTGAAGGCGCTTTAATGTTATGGAAACACGTTTTAGCTAGAGGCTTTGCGACTAGGATAGTATTCAAAACGATGGTTAATGGATTATGCAGAATGGGGAAAATTACTGAAGTAGAGGAGATTTTGGAGAAGATGAAGGAGCTGGATTATTGACTTGATGGAATATCTTACAGGACATTGAGTGATGGATATTTGGAAGCTAAGCACAAGTAAGTCGTTTGTCAATGTTTTCTCTGATGCCTTTCATTTGTCTACATTTCCTGGCACGTGTTGTTTGTTGCTTTAGGTCCAAATCCTTCTTAACCATAGTTGTTTCCACACAACCACACCCCCCACCACCCCCCCCCCCCCAGCACTCTTCGAACACAGACATGGTTCCGCTTGTTGCGTTTTGGATATGCATTCGAAGGGAGTTCAGTAAGTTAATACTTTTTTGATACTTTCATCCGGAAGGGCAGGATGAGAAGAAAGTCTCATGTTTGTTTGTAAACATAAAGATGGCCCCATAGCTGTACCATGGGTGCTTTATTATGTGAATCACCTGGGATGCTAAATTAGTTTGGAGTGCATCTTGAAAAGACGCTATAACTGGAAAAGGATTCTCTCTGACAAATGGACAAGAATTGTTGGTAGCTAGATAAACTAGGTACTATTACAAGGCAAACAGCCTTTGCAGTACATATTTTGATCTGTCCGGTTCTAGGCAGAAAATCTTTTAACTGGTCAGATTGTTCTGAACCTCCTATAGCTTATGGGTATGTGGTGAACTCCTGCTGTGTAGATGCCTAATCCCTCAGTTGGTCTCAGAATTTCTACTATTTTGTAATTTTTTCTACAATTTACTTGTGTATTTACCCATATTCTTCCCTTTACTTACCACGGGAAAGGAATTGTGCATTTTCTGCCCCCTCTGCCCCAAACTGAAAGGAGAAAAACAAGAAGATTCTGAAAAAAGGTAGGAAAGTAGTTCCTCCTGTTTTAGTGCCTCTGGAATTCACCTTTTCATGGGTGCAAAGAAATGATTAAAACAAAAATTCACGTCTTGTTAGGACAATAAATACTGTTAAATCTGGTTAATACTAACCAAAAGTCATTTGACTGCTATTTAGTGGGTGGGTTTTGTCCAGGTGAACGCGTTTGATTCATTTAACAAGTTCTCTGTTTCTCCATTGGTTCTTCTGTTCTTCAGAAATGTGTTTTATCGTGTCCTCACCCTTTCTTTTGACCGTTTTTAAGAATAGGCTGTTGTTTAGATCTTACCTGCGATCTTCAGGTAATGTATATTCCGTGCTGTGATGCAGGTTGTAAAGTGTTACTACCACATGTAGGAGGAAGATTGCCTGCTAGAATTATGTTGAAGCAAGTAATGTTGAAGTTGGTCCCCTTTGCAGCAAGTTTTTTTTCTCAAGGTGCAGCCTCACTTCTTCTAAATAAGTCAATGTTTCTTCACCCAGTTGCCTTAAATGGAAATTAATGCTTATTTCATAAGCTTGACTAATATAGTTTAGATTTATTCAGAGCGAGAATATTGTTTGAAACTTGGCTATGTGTAGTGAAGATAATAGGAAATAATCTGATGGTAGGGAAAAAGGCATAGACTGACATAAGCTGGGTTTCTCATTTCTGTTCTCTTTTTGTTTGAGTTTTTCCTTATTCCATTTTATTACATCCCTTGGCTTTTGTTCTTTTGTAGGGTGTAGTCATGTGGTCACTCATACATGTTGCTTGCTTCCCTCCTGTATTTTATGAATAACTTCTTGTAGGCTCTGAAAGATTTCTAAACACCAATGAATGAATTATAGGTTTCTATTAGTCATAGTTGATCGTTTACAGGCAATTTTATTCCCAAATAAAATTGCAGTTCTAGGTTTCCATTAGGCATAGTTGCAGGAACCTTAGGTTGGAAGACCGATCCACACTCCTGCTCCCATCTAGTCAAAATGGCATTCCCAAATAGGATGGAAATTCTAATATATATCCATTTTGAATAATCAAAGAATGAAAGGAGCTATTAAGAAGAGAGCTTGTAAGACAAGAAAATGTAGTATCCGTACGATTATATTGACATCAATATACACTCTGATTTCCTGTTTCCTTGATATTTACAGAGAAACAATTGTTGATTGATGGAAAATCTCCAATTTTTATTGGTATTTTAGCCTTTATGTTGCGACCGAGAGAGAAAACATGTTTGTACTACTGTGGTAACTAGTAAGTATCCTTAAGGTATAATTTGAATTTTTCTCTCATTATGCCCGTTGGAAGTCGGAACCTGTCCTTTTGTCTTACTTTTTAGTATCTTATCAAGGATAGTTTGCAGTTAGAGTGCATATGGATACATGAGTTCCTTACTTTTCTTGGCTTTTTTTCCAGGCAAAGGCAGCATCCATTTAAGCAAGACTGTAACGTATGGCTATACAGCTGCTGGATTAGTGGTCACTGGTCACATACCTAGTTAAGAGCATGCTGGTAGTATGATTTAAGGTGACGTTCGAATATATGAAAATCCTACATCATTCGTAAATGCAAGTGATAAGTGGAAGGCTAAAGCATTACAGGTAGAATTTCCCTCTTCTCTGCCGATCAAGTGATTCAGAGCCTTGCGAATTTAGTAGGTCTGGTAGTTTTCTGCTTTTGCTTTGGTTATGTTTAAGCCTTGTGGTTAGGCAAAAAATGTGATACCATCGTGTTCAAAACCTTATATTGCATTACCTTGGTTTGGATTAAAGATCAAGACAATATATATAATTGATAAACTGTTAACACCAATATGCATCACTGTAACATAAAGACGGCCTGAAGATTATATTTGAAGGAAAAGTTCCTCTCACTAAAGTATGAATTATTAATGGAACCTATGGATTTGGAAAAACTAGTACTCTTATAGAAATTTGATTGTTATGCAGTCTTAATTCCTATCAATGTATTTTTGCTGTACTTATGAATGTTTTTATTGCAAGTGAATGTAGGATAAGCTAATAACATCAAAGCGCCTTTCAATAGATGTAAACCCTACCGCAACATAACGAAGGCCCAAAATATAGTTCCTCTAAATTGTAATTTGGTTATCTACAGGGGCCGTTGTTGTTGTAATGGAAAAATGCTTGGGCTGTCAAAAGTGAGAACGCATGTTTGAAAACGAGAGCAGGCACTTGGTTCTTGCTATGTGGTGGGTTTCTCCAGGCTTTAGCCTTTTTATGTGGGTAAGCTTTTCATAGAATGCTATGCAACAGCAATCATCTGATAAACTTGGCAATGGAATGAGAGATCAAACACCTCCATTTCTATCAACAATAATGGAACCCTCCATTAAGCAGTTTACAAGGGTAGTTCATCCTTTCATTTTGACTATCTTTGTCTAGGATATTATTTTTTCATTGTAATGTCCATGTCCTCTCATGAACTGTGGAAAACATTTGTCCCTAGTTAATTTTCTACGTTTTTAAGCTGCAAACCTTTTGTGAAAAGTGATGACACATTCAGAAGAAGTCCCAAGACAGTTAGAATATTCGGAAATTCAAAAATCCTGAAGTGAGAGTGAGACTATGCATTAGATACCGCATGTTGATGACTGAATTGTAACATATATATTCTGAGTTCTACTGATTCTGGTGAATTGAGCAATTTTCTGTGGACTGCTCAATTTGGCCAAAATTTTCCCAACTGACCTCGTGCCTTTCATAATTCTTGAATCTTTATTAGCCAAAAAAATTGCTTCCCAATATTGGCCTTTGGGTCTAATTCCCGCTTCTCTCTCTCTCTCTCTCTCTCTCCACATGCATATTCTATGGTGTAGACTGCACGCATGTTTTTGAACTTCTTCTCGGGAAGATTGTTGCTTTTAGTAAAACTATCTAATTGATGGTTAAAAAGTTAATTCTCTTCTCGATTTGTCAGCATCATGGAGCTAGGGAATGGCCTCTGGAAGTGAGGTTGTGCAGAGACTAGCAAGCTTGGTGTTCTTTGAGATGTTGAAAGTACAGAAGCAAGTGCAGGCTCTTTCTACTTTGTATCCAAGTTGCATAATTGCATAGTTCCGAGATGGTGCCCCAACTAATCTTATTAGAACATGGATTGAGAAAGAGGCGTGCTGGATACCTAATGGTTCCGCTTCCCATCTGCTTTGGGTGCTTATTATATTGTTGTATGTTATCTGACTTCTATTTGTATGATTACTTTCAAGGTTACGACAGTCAGGATTTGGATTAGGTGTTTCTCGATCATATGGTTGTATTTCTGGTCATTCTAGATGTTGTTCTTTGTTTCAATGGTCTTCCTTTTCTATATAACATACTGCTTGATATCCCGCCAGAAAAATAATGGTTGAAGTTCCATTTTAAAAGCAAGGGAAGCGATTCCAGTGTCCTCATTGTACATCACCCTTTTATGCATTAAGGTTTCTGTCAATTCTTTATGACTTACTCAAGGTTTCCTTTACATGAACGATATTTTAAGCTTCCGTTTGTTTTAGTAGACTAATGTCGAGGGGTTATAATCCTATGAGATAAGTAATACCATCAGATTAATACTGAAGGGATCAATGTTACCATGTCCACCAGATTGTATATCCCCCTTTTGGGATTTTATATCTGGCGGATATAATCATGACCACAAAAGTTTTTACCGTGAATAGCTTGGTATACATTGTTAGGTTTTTTTTCCTAATAGCTTAAGCTTTTGAGACAATTGGTGACTTAATATGGTACAGAGCTCAGGTTGGGAGAGATCTTGGATTCAAGTCTCGTGATTTGCATTTTCTCTTCATTTGCAGTCTGCTTCTCTGCGTCATATTTTGTTTCGCTTTTATATATGTTTAATTTCATCTCCACGTGCAAAATGGGGTTGTATGTGAGGGAGGATGTTGAAAAGCTTTGATATACATTGTTGGGTCCATTTCCTAATCGCTTAAGCTTTTGGGACAATTAGTAATTTAAATCTAACCAAACGAGTGTGTTTGGATTTACGATCCAATCCAACATTTAAATCCTGACAAACAAACGGGTCCAAATAGCACTAATGTCTCATTGGCTTAGGTGCTCATCAATCCCTGATTCCCATCACCTCATGGTCTGCTTATTACTATGAAATATAAACTTCACGTGCACGACTTTTTTAAGATGCAATGGCAGGTGCCATCCATCTGGATCTATGCTGCAGTTGAGTCAAGGAATCATCCTCTTCCTAAGGGAAGTTTTGCCTACCTGCTACCTCTCTGATCTTGCTGTCAAGGGAGAGCTTAGAGTTGTGAACCAAGAAATTTAACAATGGGAATGACTCTCCGGCAAAAAGTGGTCCGTGGGCCATAAGACTCTTAGCTTCCAGCGAGCTATGTAAATGGATCTACTAAAGTTTTTTCACCAGGTAGGCTTGACTAACTGAACCTACAACTCCAACTGCCGGTTATTTCGAACATAAATTTTGAAGGTTACTCATAAAAGAACTTCTACCTTTTACATGTTTTCTTGTGCTTGGTCCTTAATCAGTTATCCTATGATGAGATATAAATGAGGTACTAATGGTGAATTTTGACACTTTTTCTGATGACCTTCTCTATCATTATAAACTTATTGGTATAGTAAAAACTACTACAGATAAGAACATAGTAATAACATCCCGAATAAAAAATCTCAGATCGAGACACTGTTAGGAATCCCCTTGCCGGTAAGTCCAATGTCGCTACTTGGAAATAGCAGTGTGTAAGGCATCTTGGCTGGTCCAGTCCTGTTCTTCCAATTCTCATCACTGTTCATTGCTATAATTCCCTTCTCAATTTCTGCCAACTTCGTTCCAAATCTCCCAAAGGCATCTAACGATTCTTCATCTGCTGTCCATTCAGGAGTATCTCGCTGTCCGAGGAAAACCTCGTCTGAAGTATGCCTTGACAGAATCTCTATCAGGGAAATGCCAAGGATGCTCTGCAGCTGAGGGGTAACTGTTTTCAAGAAAGCCTTGTCTGGGTTTGACTCAAGCTCATCATATTCAAGAGAACCCGGTTTGGGTATGAACCGGCGGCTCATGGCAGGTCGGTTAGGAAGGTACCCTCCGTAAGGGTATTGTCCAAAGTTGACTGCTGCATGGAGGGCAGAAGCGATCCATATGATAGTAGTACACGTTTCCACTAGCTCTTTGAGATTCTGCATTTCGTGCCACCATGATGCATTTTTCTTGTCAGCATGACCTTTCTCCCGGATCTCATTCCACCACAATTGAAGTTCAGAATCTTTTTCAACCATGTCATCTGAGCTATAGTACAAGGAGCAATACTCCTCAACCCATTTTTTGATTGCAGACCAGATTTCCAGGCCATCAACAGCATATGGGTAGTCCTTTATTAGCAGGCGTACGCCATTCGGATATTTTGGGTCCTCAACTGCCACCCCTCTGCACAATGAAAAAGGTTAGAGTGCAGTATTAGTAAGCAATGAGGGTGGATATGGATTCATGAACGGTAATTTCTTTGCTTAGAGCCTTTAGATCATTTGTATCAGTCACCAAGTTCTGAGTTTTGTTTCCCAAACTCTAAAAATCTGTATTGTCAAAATCCTACTACACATGGCACACGTAGCTGCGATTTCATGATTCGGTTGAATAACCAAACAATTGACTCCTATCTGGGGGGGTTAACTCATCATACCCATGTATACGATTCCGTTTGATAAACTGTTCACCGGATTCATGGATTCAACTTTAGGAACACGTTTCTACTTGCAAAATCAATATTATAATGAATGGATAATGTGTTGAATTCATGTCACTTCGATTTGAAGTTTTGAATTTTGAATCTGTTGAGTGATGGATCTTTGATTACTTTTTCATCTAGTTCATACAAATTACATATCAGTGAATTTTGAACAACTTTTGCATTGATGTGGATCTCAACTTTTTTCAGATTTACAGCATACATATATGTCTAAGTGATTTATCGTTATATGTGACTACCTCTTGATGAGATCAGCAGGGAGTGCTTGCTCTGGGAAAACCCAGTCCTTGTATGCGACAGCTGACCATTCCATGGCATACTTTGCTGGGAAAACTGTTCTCTCAAGTAGTCCCCCAGCATTAATGAGAGTCTGTCTAGCGAGTGCATTGATGTTCATTGTATCGCGGAAGTGAGGATGCAAAAGCTTATTAATCGGGTGAAGCACACTTAGCTGCCTGTTTGTTGCAATCACAAATGGCTCAATTACTGCATGGGTGTGTAACCTGTGAACAAAATCAAAGATATGGTAACCATTACAAACTAGACCATGAAATATACAAATGAAGGCTTTCGACAAAAAATGCTTTCCAGTGTTGATGTTTCACCAATTTCCCCTTGTTTGGTTGAACCAAAAGTGAGCAGGCTATTTTTTGAAGTGAAGAATTTTCACGATATGGCAAGACTTGGTTCCTTCTTAAAGTACCTGTGGCTGTAAGGTATTTAACTCAGGGTTATTAACTGCCAAGGCGCCGACTCACTTTAATAGATTTTTGAGGGTACATTGTTCGCAGCCATCACGTTCAATCAGGATTTTAGTCTATCTGTATTTATGTACGTATATGTTACTGTTTATGTGTTGACAGAAGTATATATGTTCATAATCATATTTACCAAAAAGAAAGAAAGAAAAGAAGTATATATATTAACAGTTGTATTGTATTTATAATGCTGATGTTCTGGTTTATGTTTTGTTCTTCACGACAGTGCTTTCAGTGAGATTGATTTGTTTTTTTTTATTGTTTTCCTTATTTTTTTCCTGTAGGTCAACCGAACTACGGAAGACAGAAGGAAAAAAGTGATTTGCAATTTGCAAACTCATTTTACATACTTGTACACTGAAACAAATGGAGCTGGATTCCTTGAAAGATACATACCAGTGGCAAATGAGCTGATGATAGCCAGAGTCATTTACTGCAACATAAGCTTTAGCCAACTGCCAAACAGTGCCTTCAGCTCCATGTTCTGCTGGAGTGTACACTTCACTAACTTCTCCTAATTCATCTCCGTCAGGGTGAGGGAGGCTCAGCTCGATTGCCAGTGGCTTCAAAGTTCCATCATTTTTCAGGAAGAGGAGTGTCCTTGTGGCATATGTCTTGGTGGAAGTCGAGTTTATCCGGCTCAGGTATGGCATCAGAACATCGTGGTAATCTAATGTGAATAGCTTGTTGCACTTCAGTGCCTATCTCAAGAAAATGGGTTTATTTCAGTTAGATGGTATTGTGGGTTCCTTTTGTGACCTGTTTGGTTTAAAATTTTCACCATTATGGTAGTTCTATGAAAAATACCTCTTCTAAAGTCAACCCCTCTAGGTTTTTCTCGATGCACTCCTTAGTCTTTGAACTGGCCTCATCATTGTATGCCTTGGGATTTAGCTTGCTATTTGGAGGGAACTCCTGCAAATATGTTTTCTGGTTGTTAAAATTGAAGGTGAAGGGTGTAAGTCCTCTTAGATAAGCTGTACACGAGTTCTCAAACTAAAGAAAATCGAGTTACGAATATGCTTGTGAGTTTCTTTTTTGTTGTTGTTACTTTTCGGTTGAATAATGGATAACATAAATGCGTACAACAAGAAAAATTTAGTTTACTTGGAGAAGACGGATGACAACAGGGTTTAATCCAGCCAGCATTTCTCTTGCAAATTCTTCGTCTGTCCTCCATGCGGACTTGTCCTCTGTTTTCGGGAAATCATGGTTAGACACAAATTCCAAGCTGTTAAAGTTGTTCCATGACATGAGTAACTACAAAGTATTTTATTACACTCCTCGCCAGAAAACATTTCTGAAAAATGACTTCTGCAGAAACAATTTTTTGTTGAATTTGGTTTTCATGTAAAACACTAGAAAAAATGCAGAAAATCTTTTCTGGAAGTTGTTCTCGGGAAAATCAAATTGAGCGTTAGTATCCATAGAAGTGTCTATTCTGAACAGGAAATAACTGCTTAGATATTTTATCATGCCTTTGATTACTTGTGGCATTGGAAAATGGAATGGTCCTTCGCCATCGGTTCGAAGTATCTCCTTGAGTATTGGAAAGGGGATCTCTTTCCTAATGCTCTCTAGGAAATGGAAGTCTGGTAGCTTGATTCCTCCATAAAGTTCTAGAATGTCTTCGAGGCTGTCAAATTCACTAGGGGTCCTGTCAAATTGAGCCTCAGCCTCGGGGACAAGGAATTGAAATACAGATTTCAACCCATAAGCTACTACATCTGAGAGCTTCAAGTGGCTGAATCGTTCGTCTCTTGGTACATAAATGCTTAAGCTTTTAAGAAGAGGGAGCCTGCTCTCGTGTCTAGGATCTGTAAAGAATACAGCAGGAAACATATTATGGGATTAGCATCTCTCTATAAAGATATAATCAGAATATAGGAGATCTGAGCAATAACGGTAACAGGATTAACAATTGAATGTATTCATCTTTTCTGTTCAGTCCTCATGCCAAGCTAGGAAGCACAGTAGGGATATGGGCCATACGATATTAAAAGCGCGATTCGGCACTATCTTTAAAATTAGGATATTGTTACAACAACAGTACATCTGTAAGGAATATCACTATAAACTTTTAATGTCATGGTACATATGGAAATACAATCTAACTGGATGTATATATGAGGCATTGATTCATTCTTAAACTCAAAATAAAGGCAATCTAATTGGATAAAATAGTTTCATACACAATGATGAAGGTGCAACTTTTGATTTTTTTGGGGTGACCAATAACCTTCACAAAACTTCAGGGGGTGAAGTGAGGTTGTGTTTTGGCCCTTGGCACAAGACGTATCATTGCTGTATCCTGCCGTATCCGAAATCGCAAATACAAAAAGCAATTTCTGGTCACTTTCCAGCCATATCGAATAGTTATCTGGCCGTACGGGGGTGTGTATCGATATCAGATACATATTGGATAAAAGTACAGGGCACTTTTTGGGAGTGTCTGTGTGCCTTAGTTACGAAGTTACTACTAGACATGATGGAGGGGAAGTATTAGTGAAAGTACAATATCCAGGTAGTGGCAGAGAATGGACACAAATGTCTGACCTGTTTCTGCTGGTGGTCGGCCTGTTCTTCCCCTGCGAGGATAAGGGTATTCGAAAGACCCTCCAAGAATTGGGCGGGCGTGCTTCGGGCCCTTTTCTGGGTCACTCAAATCGTTGTATACATCGTAGTCATACACACGATCCCATTCCTCGAGTTTTCCAGTTCCATTTCCTCTAAGGGTTAGTAGTTCTTCTTCTCTGTAGTGACGTAATGGAAGTGGGGTCTCGGTTGGAAGATATGTCTGCATCAATAAGATTTGTCTTCTTTAGCAGATGAATAGACCTGGTTAGGCTAACTCAACAGCACTGCTATGTTGATCATAAACAAAATTTTGAGCGTGGTGATAAAGTTTGGTATTCAAAAATTGTTTGATTTAGGTTGTATTACGAGGGCTTTAGGTTCATTGGTCTTATCTCAAACACAAGAGTTACTAGCGTGTTTAAATGTTGAACTTCAAAATACTTGCTGCATATTTTCAGAGGTTTATAAATCATTTTTTTCCCATTAAAAGCGTACTTCTACGCCTCTCTATAGATGATGGCATTCAAAAGAAGCACCCTTTACTAATGTAAATTAAAGTAGGAAAACTGCCCAACCATTACGGGACGCTTTTCTCGAAGACTGACATCCTCAATTTGTATTTAGTTCTGTGACAGTTTTAGGAGCAGATATCTAACAAACCACAGATTTTATTTAGCAAAGTACATATAATGCAGTGCATGGGCCCCATCCAACATTGCTCTATGCATTGTGTTTTTGTAACAATGCTTTTCATGTCATTTTCATACTTCTTAAATTCAAGGGCGGAGCCTGTCTAGCAAGTACGGGTGCAAACGAGGTGAGCCGTGCTTTAGGATGTTTGAGCTCAGTTTGTTTTAAATTTGGTGAGCTTGAGCTCAATTGGTTTTGAGAGCTAGAGCTCGTTTTGAGTATTAAACAAGCCGAGCCCTTACACAGGAATCAAGCTTATCTATATGAGCCGAGCTATGGTAGCTCAAGCTTGGCTCTTTTATTAAACAAACCAAGCTAAGTTGAGCCTTGAGCTGCTCGCAAACTGCTTGGTTCGTTTGCAACCCTAGTTGCAACACCTCAATTACTAGCAAATTTCTCAGGAATATGTATAGGTTTTGCTTTTATTTTACCTATTTGACACCATAGGTACCAAAATGTTGCCCCAATGACCTACATGAAAGTTACTGCCTTTGTTTGGTTTTAAGTTTTGAGAAATATTTTTGATGTAATGAGTGGTAATGAGTGGAGAGAGATAGATAAACTAATTGAGAATCGTGCAGAGTAAAAAAAAACTATCTTTGCCCTTCTTACTCCATTACTAAACACTAAACAGGCCTCTCTAGTCTCTACAAATCCTGGCTCCTGCCTTTCTTGCATTAACAGCATTAACATTATCAACATTCATCTTGCATTATTCTAGAAAATATTGGTTCATACCTGATTAGTAAAGAATACTCTGTCTTTTTTGTAATTCTCAGTGGGGTAAACCCAAGAGTTGCAGACAAAGTGGATCCGGCCATGACCGGGAACATCTTCGAGGGTGACAGTCTTGAGGTAAAATTCATTGTGGTGGGAATTCTTTATTATGAAAGCCCCAGGTACCCCTACCTCCTCTTCCCAGTCGAAATTAACGCTAAATGTCTCATCTGCAGCTGCTATTTGGGTTATTTTCGTTTCCCAGTCCAAATATGCTGGCTTTCCAAGTATCCCTGCATAGGTATGATAATCTTCAAATTAGATCCTGTAGTTCATCTGCCAGAAAAACTTTAAACGAGAAACATACTGATAATTATCATAATTTGCTACTGTATAAAAGACAATAATACAAGACAATAATACTGGTTAGGTGAAGTATACGTTGAACGAGAGCTAGCTAGGAGGCCTTATCTTTATAGTTAATATCGGCTTTAGTGCTTGTTCGCAAGATTTGCTAGCTTTTCTGCATAGATGTCCTGCTACAGGCTAATTGATCGCTCATAAATTTTCCTTTGTCAGCAAAAGACAGTGTTGTTAATATAGTCATATTAGCACCTTGGAAGAGGGATTGAACTCCTAACCTCCTTTCTCCTAGCACCCGCTGTTGGGCCAAAGGCCTCTTGGCAATTTACCGCTCGTAATTGTCCCAATCGGTGCTATGTTTGGATCCCCGGATTTGCCGATGAAAAGAAAAATGGCATTATTATGAAGAGTTATTGATGCTTTTTTGCGGAACCCACTGGAAAGTTATCTTTTATTTATTTATTATTATTTATGGCATTTACCTACCCTTTTTATTCTCCTGTTTATGACCTAATCAAACAAAAAAGAAAAGTGCAAATGTATCTTTTCTTAATTTGTTTTTTCCTTAGTACGTTATCCAAGATTCACTATTAGCTTGATAAGTACAGATGTATTGGATTGTGGCCATTTTGTAGTATTAACTAGTAAAGAAGACTGGTAGAGTTTGAGAATCATTACTTTTAAGAGATTTTTTGTAATCCACCTGAAAGAAAAAGTGATGAACAAAAAATTTACAGGTGAGTGTACTATTGACTATGCAGTGGAATGGATTACCTAAAACTAAGTTCAGTTGCTAATCGCAGCTGGAAACCGCAATCTGTTTCTCATACAAACCCTACTAATCTCATACAAACCCTACTAATTGCTAACTATGATTCGTTGTTTGGTTTCTTTTTGTTATTCCCTTCCAAAAATCATTGAAATGAGCGGTCAGACATAGACCGTCCATTTCTCTCTTGACAATTATGCTTCGTCCAGGTAGATGATCCTAATATCTGAATAATCTGATACTTCGCATAGATGATGATGAGGCTTACAAAATGAACTACTTTGATCGTCAAGTGGGACTGTGGTGAATCTCATTCTGTGACACATGAGAGTCACTTCAGAGGATTCACATTTGGAACACAACCAAGTAAAGAAAACTACAAGGGATCTGTTATGGTCTGTTTGGCAATGTTATACTAATGTTTTCTGCCCTTGGAAAAGTAAATTAACATGCTAAACCATTTAAGTTGCTAACAATTTACAGGAAACAGCAGCAGCAGATACAATGAGGAAAAGGAAACAAAATCAATGAAGTTTGGAAATGAATATAGCAGAGAGTTGACCTGGGTCACCATTAACAGCACTTATGAGCTGAAGAGAGACCTTATGTCCACGAATCTCAGCAAACCGGTCAACAAGTTTTGCCTTAAGGTCAGTGACGTCCAGTAAGTTCTTCTTCATCAGCAGCACAGTTCCCTTGATCTTCTTGATCTCTGCTACTTCATGCTTGGTCCTCTTGTTGCTGTTATCATCACTGAGTTGATCCATGTGAGAAACCTGTTTTTGTTTGAAACAGAGATATTGATGGTGGGAGAATCAAGATAAGATCGTTTCTGTTTTTTTTTGGGAGTTGAGATGTGAAGGAATGAGGAGGGTTGGTAGGATTTTATAGGCAAAATTAACGAGGGTGATGTACTGAGAAACTTCACTGGATCTCATTGGAAGGTGTTTTTTTTTTGGTTTTTCTTTTAAAAAGACTTTGGACAATGTCCTCGTTAAATAATTTAATGGAGTCTCCTCTCCTTTTTTTGTTTCTTTCGATAACTCTGGGCATTTGAATTATTTTACGCTCATCAGTAGTCTTTGGAGGATCAATCGAAGCTAGAGCGGTGTCCTGTATCAATTGGCCCTGCATAAATCGATAGCGCTTGGAAAGTTTTGAATTTGAGACCGGAGAGGGAGCAGAACTCTTGTATTTCAAGTTTTGACCACCAAGACCAATCAAGTTATGATTTTACGAAACAATTAATATTTTTTCTTCCAGAATATTTTCAAGTGGTTCTGTGTGTTGTGTTGACTGACATTGCATTCATTTTTAATATGGTTCACTGTTGATATGGTACAATTATTAAATTCGGGCCCCATTTGTAGCGGACCAGCGGTAGGACAAGGCTTCTTTAAATAAATATATATATGGGGTGGTTTCAGAGACACTCAAAAAAACACCTCATAGTTTCCGACCAAATATTGATAATTTGAGCCGATTAATGTGATCAAAACGTGATTTTAAGGTTACTTGTGAGAAATCAGCAAAAAAAATGACTGGGAAGGACTTGATCCGAACAGTTTCGAACAGTTTTTTTATTGAACGGTTCAATAAAAATTGCTTAAATCAAGCCTTTAACGGTCATTTTTTTTGCTAATTTTTTGCTGGTACCCTTAAAATCACATTTTACACACATTGAACGGTATCATAAAATTTGATCGAAAATTATGAGATTGAGATTTGAGATATTTTTTTATGTGTTTTTTTGGGCGTCTCCGGAACCGCCATCTTCTATATTTAGATGAAGTTTAATTTTGTAGGATTTTTGGTCCCACCTTGAGCTAAAGTGATGATTTAAATTGTTTATTTTGTGGTACTTAGCTGTGAAAGGCCAGGGTGTTCTCCCACCTTGGAGGTAGGGACGGCGATTTCGCTTGAACTGTTGGTTACTCAAATCATATCGAACCGATTGGTGCGGTTCTTAACCGATTTTTTAACCGTAGTTTTGGTTTTATTTTTTGATTTCACAAAATCAGCTAGTTTGGTTCCGGATCCGGTTGCATTAACCGCACTGAAAATCTAACCAAACTGTGACCGAACTGCATGATAATTATGCAAATGCCCTTGTATACATACAAACCTACCTACCTACAGTATCAACTCAGTTCAGTTAGGGTTTGTCAACTCAAAGTCTTGCGCCTCTCTTCCTGCCAAAGAAGAGTGCGAGTTTGCTAAAGAAATTTTTGAGGGACTCACAATTTTCTTTAAGGTGGTGGTGGTTTGATAATGCAATGGAGAGGAGATGCCAATTACTACTATTGGTTTTGTTTGGACACTTCTATCACTTGGTTTTTGGGGATTAGGTCTTTGTTTGGACACTTCCATTGCTAGCACTCTTGTACCAGTTGATTTTTGGGATTAGGTGTTTTCTTGTTTGTGTTGGCTTCTTCTTCTTCTTCTTCTTCTTCTTTTTTTTGTTGTTGTTTGTGTTGGTTTCTTGCCATCGGTTTTGGTGAAAAATTGAATTGAACTGATAACTGTGGTTTTGGTTATGTTTGGATAAAATGAAAATCGTCAATTTTGGTTGTAGGTATATGTTTCGCTTTTGGTTTTGCTAATTAGCAAACCGAACCACACCATTGCTGTCCTTATCTAGAGGTGTGAGTTTGATTCTTGAGGGATAGGCCAACCGGTTAGGAGACGAAAATTTACAAACTTGAGAAATTTTCCTTCTTTGTCTTTTCATTTTTGTTTTGCATTCTATTTTAAAATATATCGTAGGAATGTGATTCTTTGGTTCTCCTTTCCATTGTCTGGCTGAGTGGAGGACAATAAAGTAGCAAAACCTACATACATAATCTTGGTGAAAATTTAGAGAATGCTCGGGAGCTGTTATTTATTTATTTATTATTTTAGATTTAGAAAATGAAATTATATTGAGAATTCAAAAAGCTCATCCATAAGTAATTTTCAATACTGCCATTATATATTACTAACCAATAAAAAAACTTAACCAACAATAGCCAAATCGTGACATTAAAAAAGATGCCTTAAGCCAGAAGAAGTACTAGACGTATATCTCAATAACAATTACTTTTCTACCGGTTTTTAATTTATCCGCAATAATAAAAAAAAACATCTCAATATAATTTGTAAACTAAAAGGCTAGACTTAAAATAAAAGGCCTAACGTAATGTCATGCTTGAGCGTGTCATCTCAGATTAACAAGTCAATAAGAAAAATTAAACATTTATTCTTATTTTTTCCGAGTTACGTGAGTTCAATATATATTTGTCCTGCTTAATTTTTAGGTTGTTGAATTGTATCGTATTTGGTTCGTACAAAAAAAAAAAAAAAGGGTTTACCCAACTCCTCTAATTTCGTGTTGGATATACATTGTATTAACGCACCGCGTTTGAAATTCCAATTCCTACAGGTGGACCCTTCAGTGATGGGTATGTTTTTCACTATCGTTTGTTTTTTTCTCTTTTTCTCTGTCTTTTTCTAAAAAATAATCATGAATTTCGTGTTGGATTTACATCGTTTACATCATATTAGCGCACCGCGTTCGAAATTCCAATTCCTACGTACATATGTCTATTATGGTGGACCCTTTAGTGATGGGTGTGTTTTTCACTTCATTTATTTTTTTTTCTTTTTCTCAAAAATAAAACGTGGATTGTGTGATGGGAAAAGACACCTCCAAGAACATGCTTACGTACAAATAGAATCAAACATTACACTGCTAATATGTTCTTGAAATTTGGTATCAAAGCATTTCTTGAATTTCTTCCATAACCAAAATAATTTCTTCAAATTTTGTCTGTAGTCTTGAAAGACAGTTTGGTAAAATTATTGCCACTGTCTTCTTAGTTATTTTGTAGATTTTTTTCAAATTTTTTTTATAGATTTTTTTTTTCAAATTCATTATTGGTTTTGATGAGTAGAATCTAAAAAGTAAAAACTAACGATAAAAAATTTAAGAAAAGTTCACAACAAAATAAAAAAGGCCTCAAAAGAAAGTTTGTTTGTATTTTCTGAATTGTTTTTAATCGGCTTATATTTTTATGCTTTTATGATTCTTCTCGCTGAGCTTCGAATGATTAATCCATAAACTTTGAAAAAAAATAATTTTTTTTTCACCTAAAATCAAATTACCAACTCACTTTGGAAATAATCAATTTTGCTCAAATCTACACTTAATTATGTCCGGAGGAACAACCATAACAATAATAAGTTGTCCTTCTTCATATTCCAATTAAACAATATGAAGTAATTAGGGTGTTCTTGGACAAAATTAATTTCTTCTAAATATAGGGTAGTGTTGATGAATTTTTTTTTGTTTAGTTTTAGTTAATATTCGTTTGGATTAATGATTCTTTTTCAAGAATTTCTAAACCGGTTATTAAATCAGAACATGATACCCCTTAAACTTTTTCCTTTGCACAAAATTATTCCCACCATTGTCTCTTTCTCTGCACAAATGTTCAGTTCTTCTTGTCCAATTACTGCCCAAAGTTCTTACAGAATATACCTATGCATAAATATTAGGGTTCCTCAAGGTCAACTCTTATTTTAATTTTTCGTTTTCTACTCTTCCTTTATTTTTTTTCCCGCATTTTTTTGAAAGGCGAAAAATTTATTAATCTTTGAAAACAAATTACAAAGATTAAAAGGATCCAATACAGCTTCAACATAGTGTCTAGTGCCAACTTGCCACTTAGGACTAAACTATATATATAACCCCTCCAACAATATCTTCAAAATGGGAGTTGCTGACAAGAGAGAAAGTAAATCAGAGACCATAGAGAGCAAACCCCCGAAATATTCCAGACCAAGACCACCAGGCCAACGCCTCGTGGTTAAGTAAAAATTATCCGTTTTCTAACCTTTTCTTATATTCGTTTTTGGTCTCATGAAGATCATCAACAATGGATGGGAGGGGGTATTATTATTGGTAAGCTTGAAAACCCTCCCCAGTGAGTTTGAGCACTAATCTAGTAATCTCAGCATCTCCAATATCATTAACGCTAAATGGGAAAATCTTTTTAACGGTGGAGCGGTGAATAGTTATTTACGGAGTCAATCGCGATAGTTCAAAAGTGTTCACGACTGAGCTATGAATAAGTTTCTCTCAACGATAAATACCATTATTGGCACTATCCAACTCCAATGGCTTGCCGATTGACAAAGCCCCAACAAATAATTTTTTACCACTTACGAAAACCAACGAGTTTGTAGCCCAATAACACTTCCTCACTTCTTTCACATGGAAGGTGACGGTCCAATTCTCTCCAGGAGTGCGAGTATATGGTGTGGTGGTTAATGGCCTTTGATCGAGCTTGCCTCACCCGTTTGTTGTTTAACGGTTCCTCTTGCCCAATCCCCTTAGGAGTAAGTTAAACCTCTATCGATTGGCAAGGGAAAAAAAAAAAATTTACCTTGCAAACCCGTCAATAATTTTTTTATTAAAACTCCTCGTAAAGAAATATTCGTGATCCAAAATTCTAGCTTATGCATCATACAAGATACCCAATGGTTGACCTGTATTAAAAAAAATAGCTTTGACACCACTGGAGTAGTATTTAACATTTTTAAAAAAAAAATTCATGGAATACCAAACCAAATAAAGTTTTTACTCTAAAAAATACTCCCTCTGTTTCAAATTGTTGTTCCATTTTGGACAGTCGTGCCACTCAAACAATTGTTTATGTTTCACAATCTATATTTTTTCTTACGATTTTGAAAATTTTGTTTAATAAAACTAATTGAGATCTATCATGAAATAAGATTCATATTGAATATAAAAAACATTATAAATTGAAAGATATAGAATTTTTTTGAGAGCAAGAGCAACAATTTGGGACGGTTGGAGTACTTCATATCCTTTAGATGTTCTTAGCATTGACTTGGTCCCCTAGCTCGTGCCATGATTCTTTCTACTTGAATTCAAAGCTAGTAAGAGTCATATTCACACCTAATTGAGTAATACTTCTTTTGTCCCAAAAAAAAAATAAAAAATTTATGTGGTCTGCAAAAATGAGAACTTTAGAACAATGTACTTACTTCTATAAAAAAAATTAAATATTTTCCATTAGTTGAAAGAACTTACTAATATCTAATAACTAGCGCACAAAAAAAATAAATTCCACCAACTCCTTTTTTTTTTTACAGAAATTCATTATTCTTAAGGTTTTTTTTTTTTTCAGGCTGGACAATTTTTGGGACGGAGGTAGTATTGTTTTGGTTTCATGCATGAGTGAAACTCCTTGAGAGTGACCCAACACCAAAAAAGGTACAATAAAGAAATTTTTTAAAATATTGGTGGTAGGAAGATGTCATGTCATGTTCAAGTGAGAATGGTAGATAACCGTGTGAATGCTAATATTTTATTTTAAATTTTAATTGTACCATGCAAACAAGAAATGCAAAAAAAGAATTACCACTTGTAATTGCTTATGTTTGGTTGGTGATCGAATCCTGCATTGGTTTGACCAGTCCATGTGGGTCGCACAAGGGCCGGCTATTCTTGACAACACGCATTTGTTTCCGAGAAATGCTACGTACACCACATAGTTACACTACATTTTATATGGAACCCATTTTGAGTTTTATAAAAATTCAAAAAAATATCCATAAATTCTAAAATATTGTTTTATGGGGTGCTGTAAAAAATCAGCTCTAATGGATATCGGTAAGTATTACTTCTTGATTCGTAGGGATGAAATTGTTTATTTGCGTAGTTTCGTCACTACAAATCTAGAAATGATACTTATCGATATCCGTTAGAGTTGATTTTTTACAGAACCCCATAAAACAATATTTTAAAATTTATCAGTATTTTTTTGGATTTTTCTGAGACCCAAAATAAGCTCCATATAA
The DNA here is from genome assembly GCA_019656275.1 of Rhododendron kiyosumense. Classification (NCBI taxonomy): domain Eukaryota; kingdom Viridiplantae; phylum Streptophyta; class Magnoliopsida; order Ericales; family Ericaceae; genus Rhododendron; species Rhododendron kiyosumense. Next base: position 229,373 of record BPLS01000174.1, on the reverse strand, counting down.
GATGTAGCGTAACTATGTAGTGTAATAATGTATTAACTTTGTTTGGCTGAGATTTTAAAAAGTTGTTTTGGAGAGTTGAGTGGTAATGAGTGAAGAGAGAAATTTATTGAAAACTGTGCCGAGAGTAAAAGTTACTCGCAAAATGGTGAACCGAGCACAGTGAGTGTACCTCTCTTTAGTGTTTGTTTCCACCTACCGCGCGCGCGCGCGCGCGATGTCAGTCAAGTCAATTCCTTCTATCACAAAAGTTCCAGTGCTACAAAGAATTATTCCAAGTCTCAGACTAACCCATTTGGTTTGCACGAAGTCTGTGTGCCCATCGGCGGTTTAGTTCTATACTATATAATATATATGTACTATCAAGTGTGAACACCCATTAATAATTTAGGCAATTCACAACTGAACACTTAATACATTAGTTAGTTCAAAATAAGATACACACCTTCTTAACGGTAAAAATTGAAAAATTGGAGAGAGGATAAAGTATATGTTGTTATCAGTATCATGCTCTGACTTCTCTGTGACGACAATTAATTCTATATCTCTGAAAAGAAGAGTATATGTCCAAAAAGATCTATGCGAACCTATTCACCACCCAATTTCCTACAAATATATATATCAGTGTATTTATGCGTTGATTGAGTCTTGTTTGACTATAAATATAGAAATTCACTGTAGCATATTATGTATTTTTGTATTTTTTGGTCACATTATTTACATTGATAGTATGCATTTTGGTATTTATATAATTGGTTAACAGAGCTAGTAGAGTTAATATAACTCTTGACACCTTGTTAAAATTTTTTGGAGTTGTGCCCGACTTTTGTTCACAAATTCAAACGCATGTATATTTGTAATTGTCTGATGCCCATTGCCTATATATAATAACAAGAATTCTACATGCATCGGATGATTTGAGACACATCCGTATACATAAATTCCGTGCACGTAGCAGTATTGGTCCTTTACTTTGGGGTTTGTGTGGGAAGAGATGAAGGTTGTTTGGTAAAACAAGTGTTTTTTACTTTTGTACTCACTAATGCTCTGGTGATTATCTCTTGTGATCATATTTTAGATACTATATGTGATATTTCACTACTGTATCGATAGAATACACCTCATTTATCATGTATTTTATCAATGCAGTGGTGACAGGTCACCTGATTGTTACCAGAGATGATCATCATAGCATTATTCTAAATTCGTATCGGAGTCAGAGAAGTCTTAATACAAGGCTCTTTTTTTCTAGGTTGTTTCCAACTAGCTGCCTTGGTGTGAACGGAAAAAAGGAAAACTTTCTTGGTCATAGGCGCATGCAAAATTTATGGTTCAACACTTGGGGTGAGTTTCCAGTCCATTTTCCAAAGTGGACAAACAGCCCCCAAGGCACGTAGTCCATAAAAAGATACCAACACCATTCTCTTCTAAGATTTGGAATCTTGTGATTCACTATCAAAGACTATATTCCACCGTTGTCTTATTGAAATTGCTGACTTTTTTTAGCACTGACTATTAGCTAAGAAATGCTAGGCACACATGCATTCGTATATCCTCTTGCACAAATGATGATGGACCTAAGAATGGACGTGCGCTGAACATTATTCCTAATAGAGCATCTCTAGCAGGAACCCGGGGGTCTGCTGTGTAGAGGTGCACAACATTCCTGTCATGCATCATCTCAATTGTCTGTTTGTGTTTTGAACGGTCAGGATTTAAATAAAATTTTTTCAGAAAATCTTTATTTGAATTTGGACCGTCCAAAACATAGACGGACTGCTGAGATAGTGCACAGCAGGCCCCTCGCTTTCCTCGATGCTTCAAATGTTAACAATCAAAAAATGTAAGGTTGTATGTGCTCCAACAAACTCTTCAAACAAGAAATCACCCTCCAAATTTGACATTTGAGAAATAAACTTAAAATACACAATGATGCTACAACAGGAATTTGGTTTTTGAAGAGTCTGTTAGAGTGTACCGTGTTTAGATATCAGTAAGTTGAAAAAAATAATAAACCCATAAAAAGTTTGAAGATTCATTTGAAGCTAAAGATCCACTGGCCAAAGAAAGACTAACCAGTAACCACAATGCTATGGAAACTCAGTTAGATATACTCTCTCTCATCCCATTATTTTTACATAAAAAAATCTGTAAGTATAAGCTTTAGAAGGTTTTGAAATCACCGAAAACAAACCCATTCATGCGATAAATTCCAACACCATTCACATAATACACACCTATGTAACCCATTTCTGTAAGCTCCTTTGGAACTGCAATACAACTTCATATAGAAACGCTATTGGGAATTCCCTTGCCAGTGAGCCCGCCTTGACTAGTAGGAAACAGCAGAGTGTAGGGCATCTTAACCGGCCCAACCCTGTTCCTCAATTTCTCATCATCGTTCATCTCAACAATCTCATCCTCAATGTCACCCAGATCCTTTCCAAATCTCCCAAAGGCCTCCAACGGTTCCGCATCCGTCGTCCACTCTGGCGTGTCTCTCTGGCCAAGGTAAACCTCGTCCGTCGAATGCCTGGACAGAATCTCTATTAAAGAAATTCCAAGAAGGGTCTGCAGTTGAGCAGTTATTGTTCTCAAGAAAGCTTTTTCCGGATTCTCCTTAAGCTCCTCGTACTCTTTGCTGCCCGGTTCGGGCATGAACCGACGGCTGATGGTCGGGCGGTTCGGGCAGTACCCAGCGTAAGGGTACTGCCCGAAATTGACAGCCGCATGGAGGGCAGACCCCACCCATATGATGGTGGTGCAACTGTCGATCAGATCCTTTAGAGTTTGCATTTTAGGCCACCAGGGTTCGTCTTTCTTGTCGCCGTGTCCTTCCTCTCTGAGTTCCTTCCACCAAGATTGGAGCTCTGAGTCCACCTGAACAGATCTGTCGTCCGTGTAGTAGAAGTGGCAGTAGTTGTGGACCCATGTTTCGATTGCCGACCAGATTTTGAGTCCATCCACGGCATAAGGGTAGTCTTTTATTAGCAACCGGAGGCCGTGCGGAGCATCTTCGTCCTTGACGGCCATGCCTCTGGATAAAAGCCAAATTTTAGAAGACTAAATAGGAATAGGACACTTTAAGGAATCAATTAGCTTCCATTTCAATAACACTCTAGATTCCGAAAATATAAATTCCAGAGTGGAAGTAATACACATTGTAAACAAGGGAATGCTCCATCTCGAACAAGTACAAGACATAGTCTGGAAAAACCTTGAATTTAATTCAATATTTGTTTCTAAGATAAATAGTTCAAAGTCGAATGTGTATATGAAGGTCTTCCAGAATCATAGAACGTGCTCCAAAGGCACGTGGCAGGTATTGCGTTATTTATGTGACATAGACCTAAAAAGGGGTTCTAGTTACTATAATAATAATAAAAAAAACATCTTTATTTTTGCTACATGAGCATGAAAAGTTCTAAAAACGTCTGGAAAACAGGATTGGGTACATCATATCACATTATGTTTTGTATATACATAATATTCCATAGTTCCATACCCTTTAACATTGATCATGGTTTCCCTCAACAACTTTTAAGTTCCAATTTTGACTACAATTAATATGGAAATTTTAATATGGTGAGACGAACTAAGGATTTTACCTCTTGATGAGATCAGCAGGAAGTCCTTGCTCAGGGAAAACCCAGTTCTTGTACAGAACTGATGACATTTCCATTGCGTATTTTCCTGGAAAAACTGTGCTCTCAAGAAGACCTCCAGCACTGATGAGGGCTTGCCTGGCTAGTGCATTTATGTTCATCGTGTCGCGGAAATGGGGATGCAAAAGCTTGTGTATTGGGTGAAGCACACTTAGCTGCCTATTTGTCGCAATCACAAATGGCTCAATCGTGGCGTGAGTATTCAACCTGCAATCCATGTAGGAGATAATAACTTGAAGCCTTCCAAAAAACTGCAAACATCTGTTAACTATTATTTTGTACTTCCTTTGGTTTCATTAAGAGTTTGCGTTTAACCAATAAAATGGAAAAGGTTGAAAAAGTAATGTTTTGATTTTAGTGCAAACATTGTCTTTTGTTTTTTTTTTTTTTATCTGTGTTTTCTGACCAGGCGGAGTTTTCAATTAAAAAATTCCGGAAGAAAGTTTGCAGAAACAATATAAAAACAAAAAACAAGAAACATGAAACACAGAATCTAAAATGTATACCAGTGGCTGATGAGCTGATGGTAGCCGGAGTCATTTACTGCAACATATGCTTTAGCCAACTGCCAAACAGAAGCTTCAACACCATCTTCAGCTGGTGTGTAAACTTTGCTTATGGCACCAAATTGATCACCTTTTGGATTTGGCAAGCTCAATTCTATTGCCAGAGGCTTCAGAGTTCCATTGTTTTGCAGGAAGAGGAGAGTCCTTGTGGCATAAATCTTTGTTGTTGTTGAATTAATCCGACTTACATATGGCATCAAAGCATCATGGTGGTCTAGTATGAAGAGCTTGTTGCTTCTGAGTGCCTATACAGAAAATGGTTATTAGTTACTGTTAGAGCTTGTTCTACATTGGTTAATTATAACCTCAAAAACTAGTATATGAGCCTGGACGACATCTCCACTCACTGCCAATTTGTGTTGAGTTGGATGCTATAAAAGTTACTAAAACAACTCTATAATGCGTGAGCACACAAACACCAAAATAAAAACAAAAGTGCAGACAAAATGAATTGTGTGCCTGAGAACAACATATTAGATTCAAACATGGACTATACACTTCATTTTCTTCGGGAATTTTGATTTATAATCTGTTTTTTTTGCATAACAGATACTAAACTAAGTATACCTCTTCAATTGTCCACCCATCTAGGTTATTTTCTATGTGATCTCCAGTTATCGCACTGTTTTGATTGCCATAGACTTTGGGATCTAGATTGCTTGTTGGAGGGAACTCCTGCAAGCATAAAACCAAAAAGTTGACCATGAAGTGAAGGTAGGTCAAAAGAACAATCTTCCACAATATCTTCTCGTTTTATCCATTTCCTGTGAAACCAGACGGATGATAAGGAAGTTAATAATGGAAGCTCTAGCTTACTTGGAGTTGGAGACGCTTGATTATGACAGGATTCACTCCAGCCAGCATTTCTCTTCCAAATTCCTCATCTGTCCTCCATGCAGTCTTATCCTCTGCTCCAAAAAGCATAATGTTTTGATTAAATGGAAAATTAACAAATCATTAAAAGAAGTTGCAAGGTAAAAGGAAAATAGTACATCAAAAAACAACTACCAACTTTTTCCTTTATTCTTCTCATTCCCTCTTGTTAATACGAAACAAAAAAAAGAAGCCTCTTCTTTCTTTGTCATGATTAAATGAAAGTAACCGAGAAACCATAGCGGAATACCGTCCAAGAAAGTAATTTGTAGAAGTGACTATAAGGGGAAAAAAGTTGGTTGAAAATTGTGTTTCTCCATGCAATGGATGATCTTCAAAATTTCAACAGAAAGACAATTTGAGGAAAAAAAATTCCTCGAGAAAACTTTGAAGGGGGAAACCCCGTATTAAAGGAGATTGCCTGCGTACGTTTCCTTTTCTTTCCTTTCCTCTCAACTAAGCACAAAATTGGTCGAGTTTCAAAATCATACAATACCTGCTATTACTTGTGGCATAGGGAATTTGAATAACCCCTCACCGTCAGTCTGAAAAAGTTCCTTAAGCAGTTCAAAGGGGATGTTTTCCCTGATATTGTCAAGAGCAGAGCCTTCAGGCAGCTTGATTCCTCCTTCATAGAGTTTTAGTGTATCAGCAAATGAGTCAAACTCATTATTATGGGATAGAGCTTCAAACTCTGGGCCAAGGAATTGAAGTACAGACTTCAGTCCATAACCCAAGAAATCCGACATCTTCAAGTGTCCAAATCGCTCATCTCTTGGCACGTAAATATTTAGGCTCATAAGGAGAGGTAGCCTGCTCTCTGTTTCTGGATCTGTGATGAAAATAGCAGAAAGATTATATGACGTACTTTTGATAAACCTGATGTGATTTAAGCTACACTAATTGTAGGTTATTCAATTTTGTGCTAACTGCAAATAATTTCATAGGTGCTCAACAAGCACATATTCCCAAATGACATGACACACATACTTAATACGTGGAGCAGACTGATCGATTAGTGACAAAACTGCAATTTCTATGACTTTCTAGTTTCCAATATTGTTAGATTCTACCCACAAGGCCCAAATCTGTTCGGAAATGGTCCGATGAACAATAACAATACCAGCCGTTGTTTTGTGCTTACGTATTGCTGCCTTAATTCCTGCAATTTGGGTTCAATTTTGGAATTTCTACTCTTCGACTAGGTTCAAATGAATCTGTTTTGACTTAGATTTTGTGGGATGTTCCTCAAGTGAATCCATACTTTTAGTAGAACAGTTGTACCTTTCAGCTTCTTCTTTTTTTTGCATTTCCTCAAGTAATTGGTGTTTGATAGGGAATCTGCCCTGTTAGTTAACTTCTGGTAGAGTTATGAGGATCCTCCAAATTCATCCAATTTTCACTATGATCCATACTATTTGGCAAAGGTTCTCGTTTCTATTTTAGCGGGGACACCTGTTTAACAGCGAAAACTGCCTACCACCATTAAGGTTGTAAATTGAACTTGACGTTCACCACTTTGTGAAAAAAATGCTAAATGCTAGGCCCATGCCCAATCTACCTCTCCCTGGCCCCAGTGATGGAGACTAAACATGGCTTAATCTTAATCCCTCCTATATAATATGATTTCCGTACCTTGGACGATTCAAATATCAACATAATTGTAGACTAGCTGAGCAAATTGATTTAAAACTCGAAAAAAAAGACTAACCTGTCTTGGTTGGGGGACGGCCTGTTCTTCCCCTACGGGGATAAGGGTATTCCGAAGACCCTCCAAGAACCGGGCGGACATATTTGGCACCCTTATCAGGTTCTCCCAAGTCATTGTAGTAAGCATAGTCATAAACCCTGTCCCATTCCTGAAGTTCTCCAGCTCCATTGCCTCTCAAGGTCACTAATTCATCCTCCCTGTAAGGAATTAGCGGTGCTGGAGTTTCACTTGGAAGAAATGTCTGCATCACAAGTATATTTTAATTAGTCGGTACATTTCTAGCATGCAATTCACCCAGTTTAGGGCAGTCTGCCCACTGCAAACTCCACAAGGAATAGGATAGTAGCAGGGCATGAATAGCTTGAAATTATTTAGTGAAATATATTCTATACATAGTATGATCATTTTTTGAAGAGTTCACTTGATTCGGAAATTACTGTCACACAAGCTCAGAGAAGATTCAGAGTTCGGTATTGTTTATTTTTTCTTTGTTTATCATGTTATTATAAACAAGCTGTAGCTCATTATTTTCGCAGTAACATATTCCTTTTCATGCAAATATAGTTTGAAAGTTAGAAAATATCATTTTCTACTAAGGATTCATACAAAAATGAAACGAAAAAGAACACTTGAAAACATTTTTGTGAAATGATCAAACAAGATTTTCTTAGTTTTCGGAAAAATAAAACAAAAAACAGAAAATGAAACAAAGCAAAAATCAAATACGTATCTTGCTCGACAAATTCCTAAAGAACCAAAATGGGCAGTCAACCCTTGATGACAAATCTGGAGGTGGAAATACTATCGAATGACTTATGCCTTGATCGAAAAATTAATACAACTAAATCTTACCTGGTTCGTGAAGAAAACACGGTTTGTTTTGTATTTGTCAGCAGGGTAAACCCAAGAGTTGCAAACAAAGTGAATACGACCATGACCGGGAACATCATCTAGTGTGAGAGACTTAAGGTAGAATTCACTGTCGTGCAAGCTTTTTATTATGAAGGCCCCTGGAACTCCTACCTCCTCGTCCCAATCAAATGTGACACCGAATTCTGAATCACCAGTGATTAAAGGGGTAACTTCGGTAATCCAGTTTTCCAAATATGCCGGCTTCCCAAGTTTCCCTCTCAATGCTTGCTCTGAAAAAAAAAAACCATATTCAAAATATAGCATTCCAACTTTATTACTGATTAAAATAGATAAAGGAGGGGGGAGAGCGGACAAAAAGTTGCTAAACTGATGAATAAGTGAGAATTGCGAAGAAACAATAGATTCTGACCCTAATGGCAAACTAAAATTGGAATATTAAACTTCCAACTTAAACCCTACACTATCAAAGTGGTCTCAAACTATAAGCCATTCCAACATTTCAAATTACAGCCACTAAAAGTAGAAGGAAAGTTTCATCCATTTCTGTCTTCTTTCTTCCCTCCCGCTCATGCCACTACTACGCAATTCCTTTTATACGTTGCCTGCTTTTGTGGGTTAGACAATGTTTGCAGCTTAAATGCTACTACTGAACACATATATAAATTGGCCCTCTCCCTATTGCTGCAAGACTGCAAGAACATTTGTTCTCTTATTACCTTGCTATACAACTTCTCTTCCTTTTCTTTCTTTCACTAATCTCCTTTCTACTTGTTTTCTCTTCATTCATTTGTTGTTGAAATCTAAGAAGCACGGACACGGATACGGGATATGGACACGACACGACACGACACGACACAGATACGCGAACACGTCAAATGTAAGTGTAATTGTATTATAGAGGTATGTTATGAATTCAAATAAACGTTGGAGACATTTCAATTTGTTGTCAGCATGTTCCAAGAGTGCCAACATGTCCTAGAGTATCCACAATGTGTCTAAGTAAAAGAAGTATAATAAAAACACTGACTAGTATTTAGGCATGTCCAATATGTGTCCGGAGAGTGTTTCTGTGACCGACATGTGTTTGAAACAGATATGTGAGGCCGCTAGACATATTCTCCCTTTGCACTCATATATATATATTAATTCTTCCTTGCCCTTCATATATCCATGTATTATTTTCCTTCAACTTCTTATATCAAATGTTCAATTACCAACATTTTCAGTTCATTTTCGCTTGCATATTCCCACGAGGGAGGGAAAAGTCGCAGCGAAAAGCCATTAGCACATTGAAGCCTAGCGCAACAATAAATTCAGAAGGGTCCATCAAACTCCTATAGAAAGCATAGTCATAAAACCCTACCCCAAGGATCCGGTCATTTTGCGCATGAATTTGTCCTAAAATTGTTAATAAGCACAAAAATTATCTGAAGTTATACATCAATTCTCCAAAATTTCCATTTAAGTCCCTCTATGTCGAGTTGTCCACTCTCTAGTCGCTTAGTCGAGGTGTGTGTAAGCTGACTTGGACACCTGAGTGATTAAATAAATGTCTACTTCGTAATCTCTATGTCCACAAGTAGCTCCCAAAGAGCAATCAATATTTCAATTTAACTTCCAAATTCTCAGTGACACAAAAACACACATAGAAACTGAACCAATCAAAATGCAAAATTGATAGCAGCAAGCACACCGGAAGACATGAAGGCTACAAATCAACACAACGAAAAACCAGATCCACAACGTTTTGGCCCAATGACATGTCAATATGACTATGCATGTTATGTTAGGAGTACATACCAATTGATCCTCCATGACACACGAAATCTTTACGACTCCCCAAAACTTCTATATACTGTGGGGTTTTAGCAATGATGTAAGGAGAGAGAGAGAGAGAGAGAGAGAGAGGAGGAGAAGAAGAAGAAAACCAAATTTTCTCTCTTCCCTTGATTAACGGACGTTAACGGAATGTTGAAACTGTTGTCATCTAGAGCGCAATTCGTAAATATACCAACCTACAGGGGGTGTCATGTAATTTTCTGATTTTCTCAGAGCCTTATGGAAATGCCTATTTTGGCCAAATAATTCAAATGAATTATATTTGAATAATTTTGTTCTTATTCAATTTTTTTTTTTGCGTTTGTTAATTTTATGGAAAAAATTGAAATGTTTTCAAAATCGACAATAATTAAAGCAAAATTAATAAATACAAAAATATTTGAATAAGAACAAAAAAATAATCTATTTTAAAGACCCAAGTGAATTTCGGACCTTCCAATTGGGACGGTATTATTGAAGATACTATCTGATACTATCTTTTGGGCTTGGCCCATCATGGTTTTCTGTCTTTGGAATGGGGCCCCCCAGAGATATAGCCCACTTCTTCCTTTTTTGGTTTAAAAATTTAATACAGCGGCTTTAATATTTTTCGATCTATGAAACAACTTTGTATTAAAATTGATCTAAATGAGGTTTAATTACAATCTTTTTAAACAAAATAAGGATACCAACAACAATTACTTAAAGCTATAGCCTAAAATAAAAATAAATAAGTAATGGTAACATATTGTTATTTAATCAAATATTAATGGACTACTGCTATACTTCTATTAGGGCTTGGGGGAAACGGATCGTTTATTATCTTACGATTTTTAGATGTCTTTATATGTTCTCATTTTATCGAGTGAAATAATTTGTCACACTATCCTTTTTAATAGATGCAATCCGTTTCTTGTCTACTAAGTAAAAAATTTATACATAAAATTTTCACTAAAAGAAAAGAAATGGAGTGACATGCATTCATAAAAAAAAAGGGAGTGTGAAAATCATAATTTACCAAGGGCACAACAAATTTGTTTACGAAAAGTTTTCAAATTCAGTTTTCAAGGAGATTTCTCTTTTAAACAATAACAGAAGATCATATCTTTTTAATTATTCTCGAAAATTATCTCCACTCCACTATATATGTAAACACGGATTCTTGTTTTCAAAATAAAGTATCCAAAAGTTTTTGTGCAAAGTGCATTTATACTGTGAACGAATATGATGTGTGTTTTCTGTCTTTCTTTCTTTTTCTTTTTTCTTTTTAATTTATAGCCAATTATATTAAAGGAGACTAGTTGTTTAGACTCGTAGCAATATTGACTGCTCCTTTCATCTCTCTCCCATGGCTAAAGTCTAGTCTAGAGGGACAAGATAAAAGAGCACAACGATTACTATGTATTAGTAAAAAATAGTTCCTTTTTTTTTTTTTTTGTTGCAAACTAATTCTAGAGTATCATATATCAATATATATCTCGTCGTGTAGTTGTTTCCAATGATTATAAATTGTTTTTGGCTGTTCAAAAAAAGCACTTATTCTATTATAGTGCTACAATACGTACATAGTATTAAGGTGTGAGCACTATGCCCTACTTGAATCACCTTTTAAAATCATAATAATTGTCGAAAAGATAGTCAAAAAATTTATACTCTAAAAGATAGCCAACTGCGAAAATATATACAATTTTCATATTAAAAATATAGTATTTCTGTGCATGATTTTTAAAATATTTTGACAGTAAATTGAAGATCTCTTGAGATCTTTAATTTTTTTTTTCTGTTGAGATAGATCTTTAATTTTTTTTCTTTCCTGTTTAGATCTTTAATTTCTTAAGATCTTTAATTTAGTGTCAAGAAATTTTTAAAAAATATGCATAGGTTGCTTTATTTTTTGGTCTAAAAATTATACATCTTCTCGTAATGAGCAACTATCATTTAGGAACAGAGGAAGTAATATTTAGACAAAAAATAACTGTTATGAATTTAACTTTGGTGATAGATTTATGCATAAATATTTTGAATTTCTATACAAAAATATAGCATTACGAATTGACACTATGATTCTATGTTCAAATATTGAGAATCTCTATTATAAAACAAAAGGGTGTGGGGACAAGTTGTTAAAACGGCTTAGATTCATTTGATCTAAAGGCCACAGTGCATCCTCACACTTCCCGGTTAAGTGCCCATGATTTTCACTTAAATTATACAACTGTCATCCCCTTCCAACATGAATGCGTAGTGTCGTAGGCACGGGGTTGCACTAGTCTTTATATAATTTAAAGGATGCATGCAATATTCACCCAAATATAAGGTCTCTAATATTAATTGTTGCATTTTTATTAAAATTAAAATTATTCTACGTCCAAGAAGGCTAGCTAATTAAGAGAGACGATTAGTCTTCCTCTTTGTCAAGGGACAATTAATTAAACCGTTGGATCCCTAACACTGCATTTGGTCTTTTGATTTTGGACCTAATCATCTAGAAACATGAAAATTCCACTTAAATTTAATCATAATTGACCTTATTGTTCAAACATGTGGTAATCTCATAAAACGTGTAGTAGCCAACTCGTTGGGATGCGCGTGCTTCATTATGATGCCATTTAATATTTATATTACTATTTCACAGATTAATATAATATTTTTTTTTGTTGAACCAAAAAAGTCTCGTATTACTCCCGATAGCTACATCTCATTGATGATGTAGCGCAATGACCTCAATTTTTTTTTAAAAAACTTTTCAGTAGCAAGTGCACAATAAAAAGAAGAGAAACGACGAAATATAAAAAACATTGTTTAATCATTTTTATAATCTTTCGGTAGCAATAAAAATAAGAAAAAAAATGACCATTGGGGCAAAAATAATTGGTGATTAAATGGTTCCTTTACTTGAATGGAAGATGGTACTCATTGACCCATTGTTGAGGGGATTATAGCCAGGGTTTCCAATTTGATCAGCTGGAGGGGTTTCAGCAAACTTACCACTTTTTTTTTTCCAAGTAAAACCTAACATTTATGTAGCCCCAACAAACTCTAGGGTTAGATCAAGAATGGTTGGAAGATATCAGACTCCTATATATAGTCCGGTAGGACATGCATGTCTAGTACTTTTTACCTTTTTTTGTAAGAAAGGCAAAAATAAATTTTATTAATCTTCAAAATTGTTACAAAGACTAACGGGAGTTAGGATTCAATAGCATCAAGTCTAATACTTTATACCTAGGTCACATAATGCGCGAGCGGGTGCGTGAGCGCACATGCGCAAACGTCTTTCAAAAATCTCTCAAGCAATTAAAATTCATGAGTACCTGGAGGATTGACCAGAGCGTGAGCGCAATGTGATGTTTGGCAATGAGAGTGAAAGGTATTTCAAACGATTATGTGACTAGGTTTTGTGCCAAACTTGAGAAGTCATTGGCTTATTTTGACTAAGGGATGTTCGGCTAAATAAGTCACTTGACTTATTTTTGTTTTTATTCAATTTGTTTTCACATTTATTAGTTTTTTGTCAATTTTTGGGGGATTATTGCTTCTTCATGACAAAAGAAATCTAAAAAGTAAAAAATTACGATAGAAATTCAATTTTTTTTGAATAAAGATGAAAAAATTGGTTTATTGGCTTATTTTTGTCTTTATTCAAAAACTTAAGTTTCGATCGTAATTTTTTATTTTTTAGATTCCTTTCGTCATGACAAAGCAATAATCCCCAAAAAATTGACGAAAAACTAACAAATACGAATTTTTTTGAATAAAAACAAAAAAATAAGTCACTTGACTTATTTAGCCGAACGACCCTTAACTATTCAATTGTATGGATCACTAGCTAATTAACTCGGTAGGCTGATAGCCTGATATGATAGCTCCTAATATGAGTGATTGATAGTTAATGAATGAAACTGACTTGAGCGGCCCGTAGATTGGATAAGTGAATGATAAGGTGTGTGGATACTGGTTTGGACATTCGGTTCTCAAAAATATCTACTTTTTTTTTTTCTGAACGACAAAAAAACATTATGAGGGAAAGCTCGTGGTGATCGGCCAACTGATCAATATTTCAAAACCTAAGGAAAAATAAAGAAATATAAAACAAAAAACAAAGGATTTCAGCTTGATTGCCAAACAAAAAAGAAGATTACATTCATGGAAAAAAGGGGCACTTGCATGATTTTATGGTTCAAGTCTACCCACGATGTGGTTCACTCAAGACCACTAGATACTGGTTCCATTATAAATACGGTAAACATTAGGGCCACGTTGGTTGTCGAACAAAATAAGGAGATAGAAATGTTTTCGTTAGGAAAAGTAGTGAGACAGTTTATGTCATGAGCTGATCGCAGTGGCTGCCCAACTAGCTAGTGTAACGAAATTTTTCTAAGAATATAATTGGCCTCGGCGAGAATCCATGAATAAAATAAATCAACCTGACATAGAGCGCGCTACTTCAATATTTTTCTCAACGAACGATCATTTACCCATTGATTTCTACATTTAGAGAGAGAGAGAGAGAGAGAGAGAGAGAGAGAGAGAGAGAGAG
>BPLS01000174.1:183459-200330 GCA_019656275.1 Rhododendron kiyosumense | reverse complement strand
TTGTGATGTGTGACAATTTCCATAGAACTTGGATTTGAATCACATGAAGGTTTTTTCTTTAAAATTAGTTTTTTTTCCTTATTTATTGTTAGTTGTTCCAATTTAAAAGCTTTTTTTATTTATTTATAACTTATGAAACTAAAATGCCTTGTTTTGTAATTAAAATTATTATTAATTAATCACATTATATTTATGAGTCACAAGTCAAATTATTTAACAATTTTTTTCCCGTGCCTTGTGTCGTGTCTGTCAACTCATGCCGTGTCCGGCTAGAACCGTGTCGTGCCGTGCCCGGTTCGAATCGTGTCGTGTTGTGCTGTGCTCGACTAAAACCGTGCCGTGCTGTGCCCATCAACCCGTGTCGTGCCCGTCTACACCTAGAACCGTGTCGTGCCGTGCTGTGCCCGTTCAACTACCGTGTCGTGTCCGTGCTTGGCTAAATCGTGTCGTGTCGTGTCAGGCCAACTTTCGTGTCGTGCCCGTGCCGTGCCCGCCCACTTCCGTGCCCCGTGTCAGTCGACGTGCCCACTAAAACCGTGTCGTGTCGTGTCGTGCCAAGCAAAGACCGTGCCCGTGCCCGTCCACGTGCTTACTAAGACCGTACCGTGTCGTGCCGTGCCAAGACACGACCGTGCAAGTGCCCGTGCCGTGCCATATCTAACCGTGACGTGCCCGTGTCGTGTCGTGCCGACCCGGCCCGTTTGACACCCCTAGACCAAAATAGCCATCCAACTTTACCCATGGACATCCTTTGTTTATATATTTGTAAGACTTTCTTCTTCTTTACCACAGACCACTCGGCCCGCCGGTGGACCCCTCTCCTCGCAGTAACGAACTCAAGAATTTGACATAGCAGGGGCACCAATTTTTTTTGTAATCATAATATAGTAATATACGAGTTACAGTTAAGCATATTTACTCCAAAATAATTTTAGTGTTCATGATAAATTAACAATTTTAAAGTATATATGTATTTTAATAACCAACTACTTGAGTAAACTTGCGCATCTCGATTATAGGCGTTAAAACAAAATTATCACATATTTTCTTATTATTAACTTTACGAGTACAATCAATGTGACATGTTCAAAAAAAAACAAAACTCTACTAGTACAAATTTTTGAGGACCAAAAGTATACAAATGCAATATACGGGTTCATGTTCTGTGAGAGATGCTGGGGGAGTGGACCCACCTTGGTTAGGATTTTAGGGGGAAAAAACCCAAAAAAAAAAGCACATAACGCACAGGTGGTGACTCGAACTCACCCACTCCAACCTAAAGCCTCTAACACTATACCACTACGCCAACAAATGCCTACTTGCTTAAACTCAGACATATATAAATAATATACACTAATTGAATAAGAACAAAACGTACATGTTTTCCTAAAAGTATAACGATTCTTAGCTGATTTTTTTTTACAGAGATTATTGAACAAATTCAGCGTCTTTGATCATTAGTGTGAGATCTCGATGTCACACAACAAATATTTTAAGCAAATAAGCCAAGTGGCTTATTTTTTTTGTCTTTATTTAATTTTTTTAGCATATGTTAGTTTTGTGTCATTTTTTTTACATTATTGGTTCGTTTTCAAAAAAAGTAAAACATTATGATTGAAACTCATAATTTTTTTTCAATAAAGACAAAAAATTGAGATGAATCAATAATTTACACAAAATTAAGGCAAAATTAATAAATGCGAGCAAATTTTGAATAAGCCAAGTGGTTTTTTTTTTTTTCAGCGTCGCATGCCAAAACACCCCTTAGAGTGCTATCAATTACTTTGGAGTAGTTTCCAAAAAAAATACTACTTTTGGAGTAGTCCATAGAGAGTTTTGCTCTATTTTAATTGTGGTTGGCCTGTAATAGAGGTTGTGTTCCTGTAAACTTATAAGTCGGAACTTATTTCACTTTTTTTTAATTTTTTCTAATTTTTTGTTTGTATTTCCGTCAAAATCCTTAGGATTAATCATTCCTCTCAACAAGACGAATCGAAAAAGTGTAAAAATATGGACCAATATTGAAAAAATTCAAATAAGACATTGCTTTGGACAAATAAGATAATTGTTTTATACTTTTTCGTCTTTAGTAGTATTTTTTTTTCTTTCGGTCATAGTTTTATACTTTTTAGACTCCTCTCATCGAGATAGATGACTAATCCAAAAAAAAATCACCCGAATTTATCAAAAATTCAAAAAAGACAAAACGAAAAAAATAATAATAGATCAATTGAACGACAGTCCTTTATGCTTTACCCATAGCTTTTTCGTTTGTTAATGGCGGGCAAGCTGCCATTTGGAGGGAAAATTTCTTCATACGTGAACGACGGTCAAAATAAGGGGGAAATGCACAAGGAAAACATGGTCATTGTTCTCAGGCCCGTTCCGAAACCAAAAATAAATATTTATTTTTTAAGAAAGTAATTTCAAGCTCAAAAATAATATGCTTATGCAAATAATTTTCCTAACAATATGGATTATATTTGATAGATCTTATCGAGATCTTTTATACGGTGCAAAAAAAATAAAAAATTATTTTTTATTTACATTATTTTTGAGTTTAAAAATATAAAGTATTTATTTATTTTTTAAGAAGATGTTTTGAAACGGGGCCTGCGTTATAACACGGGATTTGAAGCCTAATTTCGTTTTCCAGTAGGTGCAACCGTGCAAGACTGCATGTAGATAAAACCAAAAGAGCTAGGGGTTAATTTGGTCATTTGCTGTTGAAAACATCTAATCAACTCAGAGTAAGTTGACAGTGCATAGAAAGACGTAAAGAGATGGCAGGATAATAGCGCGTGGAGGAATTTACTAGCGCGTGTTAGGTACTATAGTTAGCCTTGTGGGCTGACGGTAGAATTCTCCATACTTGAACGTGGCTTGTGGCTCGAGCCTGGAGGAAGTACGGAATGCAAGTGGGCCCAAGCTAGAATAATAAATGGACCAGTTGGATTTGGCCTTCGAAAATAAAAAGAAGAAAAAAAGGGTTTACATGGCAACACTATAAAAGGGGCAGCAAGGGTTTTTGTTTAAAGGATATAATACTCACGCCCAACGTCGACCCACGGACGAAACGGGACAGGAGGGGGCTGCGGCATTATGTACTGTTCACAACAGGCTTACTGTAACGCAGGAAGATCACGAAGAATGGAGGTTGCGTTCTCATGGGCGACGACAGAAGTTCGTGGGAATAATTACTCTACGGTTTCAGATTTACGTTCATTCATTCATAGTATTTTTTCTTCTTCAAGTTATTTTAAGTTTTGCTTAATTACTCGCACTCGGTATCTTGTTTTAATTTTTGTTTTTAATAAAAGTTATTCGCTGGTATTTGATTAGTTGATATTTTTCTGTTTATTTTTCATATCCCGCACAATAGAAGCATGTTTTAAGTTAGGGTTTCTTTTATTTTATGCGCAATGATTAGTGAGTAATCGTATAGGTAGGGTCGCGGGATGATTAGCACACTGTAACCAGTTTGAACACTGCTCCTATTTTCAGACAATAAAGGAAAAACAATTTTAGGTTAATAAAGAACATTCGTTAGACGAATCCGGGTTTTGTCGGAGGCCATTTGAAGGGGGGAACAGGGGTCTAAAACCCATTCTTCACTGCGCATGGGTGAACGGCGACCATAAGGATTCGCATATTTCGGAGTATCTTTTTTTCATTAAAATTGAGCGTTTTAAGAACACTAAATGGAGCAGGCTAATCCGGATTGGTTGCGAGTGTTATGAACTCTACGACCGTGCTCCTTTTTAATTCTCGAGAAGAACTTCTTGTTATTTCGTAGCTTAATTAAATCTCAATCAATCGACAAGGGGTGACTACTTAAGAGCCAGTTGTAGACACCCTATTCTGGACTATCTAGATCAGCACGTTTGCGGTCTCTTTGTTACCCCGATGATGATAAACGGTCGGAAACGCTCCGAGGTCGATGGAAGGTCGTGAGCTTTGAGTGTTGGACTCTCCTCTTTCAAACCATTTCAAATCCCTTCAAACCCTTCAAATCCAGAGCCAGATAAGCCTCAGCAAAACCGTACCTTGCTTACGCCAGCTCCTACTTGGCGTGCGCCAGGAAATTGCCACGTGTCGGACATCGACCGTTGACTGAGTTTGACTTGGCGCACGATGGGATTTAGGTGGCGTACGCATGGTCAAGGCCGGTCAAATCACCGCTTTGCTGTTACGTGCTCGAGACTTTGTAACTGCCAGAGTACATTGCAGAGCCCCCTGATCATTGCATTCTGCAGGGCCGTCCCCTCTCTCTCCTACACACCCCATCAAGCTAGTCCCATGCATTTAATGCATGGGAGCTCCCTTCCTAACCTAACCAAACCCCTAACCCCAGCTGACCAGCCCCTGGTCTCAGCCTCTCGCCTCCATAAATACCCCTCCTTGCATTTATTTGCAAGGGGTTAACCACATTCAATAGTCTAAGCTCTCTCTCTTCTTTCTCTTGTTCTCCATTCTCCATTGAAAGAGTAAGAGGAAGAGGAGTATCTCATACCCACATTACTGTCCAGTTGCCACACAAGCCTCCATCTTCAACCCCCAAAGCTCACAACCACCTTTCCATCTCTTACACTAAAGGTATACCACCTTTGTGCTGCCTTCTGTTTTCAACTCCTGAGGGGAACCAGAAAGGCCCTAGCTAGTAACTGATACTAGTCCAGGCCCTTCTCTGGAAAAATAAATCAGCCGTAGAAGATAAACCATGGCGCACGCCAGCTTGATCAGGCCGTACGCCATCTTTGGTTGTATGTGCACTGCTGGCGTGGGGATCATGGAGTGTCCCTTTATAACCTATTTCTTTTTTGTCATCACCTTGAGCATGCTAATAACCAGTTTACTGTTTTCTGTACATTAGAGTTATTTAACTGCAGCATTCAATATTTGTATTCTTCTGCTTTATAAGGTTTCTGGGGTATTTCTGGTCATGTTCCAGAACCCAGATGATGTAAAGCTAGACACTGGATAGCATGCAAGCCTGGCGTACGGTCCCCATGGGGTGGCGTACGGCACGTTTGTCATAGACCAGTGCCTGGCCCTTACATCACAGTTCAATCTTGGCCTCTTGTTCCTCCCCACTCTATTTATGGGGTCTGCCTTGCTATTTTATGGCTCTTAGCCATTCCTTGTGTTTGTATATGTACCTAATCTATCTTATTAACTGCGTGGTTTGTCCTGGGTGTGCACTGGTCCATTCCAGAGCCCAGAGGGTTGAGAGTAAGAACTGTGAGAAATTGGTAGGGTAGTGTACGCCAGCTTTGAGGTGGCGTGCAGTGGCTTGGCCATTGCGTGCCAGCATGCTGCCTGCTCACGAGCCTGAAAAAGTAGCGTACGTCATCCCGTTGAACTGTTCATAGTGCTTGTTCTCAATCTATGTTCTTACGTTTAATTCAATTCAAGCAAGCTGTAACGCCCCCAAAATCAGGGTACGTTAAGAAGCATTTATTACATAATAAAGAGAGTTTATTACATTATAAATACTTCAAAGAGGTACAATTATTCAACAAGGAAAGGAAACTAAGGCTTCCTAACTACAACTCCTCTTGCTTCTTCATCCTAGCTAGCTCCTCAGCTCCGGACGCCTCCAAGTGAACGGTCCATCTTGATCATCTACAAGATCTGACACATTATACCGGCGTCGCCACCAATATAATATGCCAGGGTCACCACAAAGGCAACACCGTGAGCTACGAAAGCTCAATAGAGTAACCCTACCCACTAACCCTTAACTTATAACAATACAACAGACAGCAGCAATGATACATCCACAATCTAACTACCGTTGGTGTCCAAGATTCTCCGAGTTTCTCCTACGCGACTCATCGTAGACCGTGTCAACATTTTCACATTTCAAATCAACCTTTCAAAAACATTTGCATTGGCTCCGTACCGCGGATAACCAAGCCATACACACCCAACCTCGGTTCCGCCGTTCCGGGTTCCCGAGTATTCTCACAATGGTTCCGCCGCACCGGGTTCCCATTGGCACACAAAACTTGCATTGGCTCCTCTCCACGGAAAACCAAGCCATATTACCATTAAGGCTACCACGTCCGGCCCTATTGGCAATCTTCACAAAGGGCTACCAAGTCCGGCCACTTCGTGGTTTTCACAACTCACGCAATGGGCTACCAAGTCCGGCCACATTACGGTTTTCATTCACACAACGGGCTACCAAGTCCGGCCACGTTGCGGTTTTCACAATCCACACGACGGGCTACCAAGTCCGGCCACATCGTGGTTTCAAAACACATCTCATCATTATCCACACCCTAGGTGTTACGTTTCTATTTTCTCGGTTCTCGTGTTTCGTTTACATGCCAAGACTCCGCGGCGTAACTTTACGTACCAACATGCATTTCATACGACTATTCCAACAAGATTATCCAACTACTCACTAGCTAGCATGCTTGAATTATCGTAAACAAACATACTTCATGCATTTCCAACTTTAAAAGATAATAACCGTATCAACGATCAAAGTATCTTTGAATCAAACATACGATTTACACAATACATAGAATTAGAGTGAAAACTACTTTATAATTGGAAAAGTAGGTAAGGATAACTACCTTGATCCGAAACTAGTCGGGGCCGAGTA
The DNA here is from genome assembly GCA_019656275.1 of Rhododendron kiyosumense. Taxonomy (NCBI): domain Eukaryota; kingdom Viridiplantae; phylum Streptophyta; class Magnoliopsida; order Ericales; family Ericaceae; genus Rhododendron; species Rhododendron kiyosumense. The sequence goes on along the minus strand of BPLS01000174.1, from coordinate 193,714 downwards.
AGCTAGGTGGAAATCCTACGGGCGGTGAAACTTTCGAATCTGGACCGAACTTCGGACGGCAGTAACTCGGTCAATCCTTGGCCGAATAGAGTCGTTCTTGGGTCGAGAACGAAGATCTCTAAACCCTCTACAACTTTCGAGAAGAAAGTTAATCCTAGAAACGAACCTAGGTTGGAGAAAAATGGGGATGAACAAAGTGACAGTGAGCTGTCCAGAAAATGAAAATCCAGATTTTTCACTGAACTTCGGATGACTATATCTGGGTCATTTCTTAACCGATTGGGGTGATTCTTGAGCCTAACTTCAAGGTTTCGAAGTGCTCTACAACTTTCCAGAAGGAAGTTGATCCTAAAAACTACTCTAGACAGGAGAAAACAGAGGATTTCCGACGGGACAGTGGCTGCCCAGAAACTGGAAATGGTTTTCTAGAGAGAAGGAAGAGCTATGCTTTGAGGTGTGCTTTGAAAGGCTTGGAATGGCCTTCTATTTATAGGCAAAGGGCTTGGCCTTCTCCTCTCTCTCTCTCTCTAAGTCTCACCTTGACACTTGGCATGAATCTTGGAAGATCAAAACTAATCCTAGACTTGTAAGGCTATACTTGTACCTTGGTGATATTCTTGGATCAAATGGAGGGTTAAGATGATAATGGTACATGATCCAAGGGTCAAGAAGCTTGCTAGGTGTCCAAGAAGTATATCTAATCAAATCCCACTTTTAAGCATGAATCAAGGAAAAATCCTAGGCTTGCATGGCTATGTTTGTACTAGATTGGATTCTTGGATCAAATGGAAGGATGAGATGAGATTGGTACACAATCCAAGGGTTGAGGAAATTCCAACTTTAATGGAAAATCAAAGGAAAAATCCATGGAAAATCAATGGAAATCCTAGGTTGCAAGGCTATGGGGTACCTTGGTAAGATCTTGGGACAATTGGAGGGTTGAGATGAGAATTGTACACCATCCAATGGTTGAGAAGTTGCTAGGAAAATATGGGAGTACAAAGGTGTAAGGATTTGATTTAGGAAGAGATAAATCTCTTGGATTTGAAGTACACATCATAAATCAAGCCAAAGCAAATATCAAATCTCCTTCCCTCTCTCCTTCCTCTCTCTCTCTCTCTCTCTCTCTCTCATTCGGCTCTCTCTCTCCCTCTCTCTCCTCTCTCTCTCCCAAGTACACACACACATATGTATATATATATGCACACATGCATACAAAGTTCAAGAACAATAAACAAATGGTACTTTTGTACCAAGGATCCAAGTAGGCCTTAAAAGCTAGGATTTACTCCAACTAATGAATTAAACACATGGCAATATTTAAGTCATCCAAGTACTTATATAATATATACATATGTACTCATGTATCTTAGAAGATCAAAAACCCCAATAAAAAATAATAAAAGAGTACCTAAGAAATCTTAGGTATTAAAATCCTCCAATAAAATATTGCATATCATCCCATGGGATTTTGAAAAAGATTAGTTTACTAAAATCCTTGTACTTTGTTGGAAGACTAAAGCTATTAACCAATGGGTAATAAATCCCCTAACTTCTATTGTCCAATGGACAATAGTGAGTTGGCAACTTTTATTTTAAAATAATTGGTACTTTGGCACATGGGGTTTAAAAGAAAATATTAAATTAATCAACCCATGTACTAAGTTGAAAGAGTAAACTTATTACCCAAAGGATAATAACCACCCTAACTTTTATTATCCAATGGATAATAGTTGCTAGGGAGATTAAACATTAAAGTAATCCAAAAAGGTACTTTAAAAAAAATCAAAAGTAATCAAAAAGTTACTTTTTACTATTCATAGCACTTTAATAAAGTAAACATTTAATATAAACAAATGGGGTTTCTATTATCCAATGGACAATAGTTTCCCTAACATTTATTGTCCAATGGACAAAGAATATATCCAAAATAATTAGAAGAAAAAGAATATCCAAATTCTTAGTCTAGGTTCAAAAGGTTCAAAATGCTCAAAAGGTTCAAGGGGGGGCAAAATGGTCATTTTGCGGCTAAGGAAAAGTAACTAAATAGCTTGCTAGCTCGGTTACTCCAATCGGATGGTTGAAAGCTACAAGGTTTGCTAAGCAGACTAAAGCGTAAAGAAATAATTTTTCAAGGGCAAAAAACGTAATTACGACAAACTTTGGAAATTTAAAAATAAATCCAAGTAATAACAATAAAATTCAAATATTTAACGAAATTTTTAACGACCGAAAATCAGGATCGTTACACAAGCAAACCATTATCGATAAATATTTTGTCATATAAACTGCAAGCTGCTACAGTTTTAACCCTCATTAACTGTTTCCTAGCCCTAATTGGCTAAGAATGATCAAATGAGAGAAAAATGCAAACGTTTTACAAAATGCCCGAGTAGAGACGGATCTCCGGATTGGGCGAGAGGGGTGCCATAAAACCCTTCCCCTCTGGTAACCTGGCTCCCGAACCTCAGATATCGAAGGTGACGACGGACCAGTCTACGCCTCTTCAAATCAAAGTAAACCTTTTTCAAATCAAAGCAAAACGTAGCAAGCGTTCTCGAGTTCGGCTCCTTGGGTGCCTCACCGCTAAAACCCGAGTGGCGACTCTGAATCGAAGCGTTTCGCCGCGCTATTTTTTAAGAGGGCCGCCACCGAACGAAATCCTTGCAAACCAAAATTCGGCGATTTTTGGGGCGTGTGCCCACAGTGGCGACTCCGCTGGGGAATAATCGCGTTAATTAGTATTTAGCGATTAATACATAAAAGAATAATTTTCAAAAGCTTGTCAAAACAGTATGCTTCACGCTGCTGAAGAACGGAATGGTAACGTAACAGGATCTCAGCATCCGACCAATCCGAACTGGGGCTTCTACTATTGTTCACTTGTGTAGTTCTCTCCAAGTATTGATTAATGAAAGTGAGCCAAGCTTCAAAAGGCATTTTTCAAAACCTTGCGTTTCTCTCTCATTTGAACATTCTTCAGCATTCTCCATTTGCATTGATGTTGGATAAGCCTCGTTGAGGTGTTTTGGGTAACCGGCACAGTTTATTAGGAGCCCGGGGTCCTCGAATGCCCAACAACCTTGGACGATGATAAGTCGTAATACCGTTCGACCATTGCTCTGCTGTACGCATTGCAGTGGGAGGTATACCGCGGCTTTAGTCAGAGGAACCCCTTTAAGCCAAAACCGGCCTCTACATGCGTACAAAGCACTAAAACCTTTCAACCTAAGACAGGAACCTGCATGGTAGGATTACTTGCATCTAACCCCCATAAACTGTCTATGTGTTACTGCTTTCCTTATCGCATGCCTGTACATACATCCATCCCGCTTTAGGTAGGAGCATGCTAGGGCGGCTTTTAGGTCTGTCTCGAGTTCGTCTCGTGATTGTTCGGACCCTGCCATGGACCGATGAAGAGTCGTGCATCTCGATGTTGCGCATTATCAATTTTCAAAATCCTTGGGTCAGCGAGGCTTTTGGAAATCAAGGCTGTTTAAGTCTTTTGTCTAAACCAAGTCGAAGTTTCAAACAGAAAATCAGGAACAGCGAAGAGAATGTCGTGATACCCACACCATCCAGGTTAAAGTGCTAATCACTTAAACCATCAAGGCTCCGGCACAGTGCTGCTTACGCCACTTCGGTTATGGTATCACGCCATCTGCACCAAGTTGTTCCGATCTCCAAAGTTGAAACTTTGAGAAAGGAGCAATCAAAAGGCTTAAATTGCCTTGACATCTTTTAGTGTCCATCGATTCAAAATAGGGATATACCGTCGAAAAGAAATCCGAGGATTCTATGGCAGCGTCCTAACAGCATGAGTCGGACTCCCTTTAGTGTTAGAGTCTAGGAGGACACCGACGACGTTGGCATGCCCATTTCTTTCAATTCTTTTCAAAATAAACTGTTGCAGGCTGTCATTGAGCTCGTCTATTTTGCTGTTTAGCTGAGCCATGAGGAACTTCGAAATCAAGAGCCAAACCTGCTTGGGAACGCCCGTCGGGTCTGTTTGAGGGTTTGTTTTTCTGCTCATCACAACGGAAGCACAGCTCTGCACTTTGTCAAGGGAGGATTCGCCGCCGACCACTCCGCACGAATCTCCTCCGTCCTCTCCATCTCCACCTGTAACTCCAAAACCGATCAAGACAGAAATCCTAGACATGACAGATGTTCCGCCACCGAATCTCACCACGATTCTAGCCGACCTCCAGCACAACCTCGCCATCATGCAGCAAAGGGCTGACCAAGCAGATACTGCTATGACCAATCTGCAGGCTTTTATCAACGAGAGGCTCCCAGCTGCAACGATAGAGCGCGAAAACCCAACTAGGAAGGATATTCCGGCGGAACAATATGGTAAACTATCACATATGCAAACAATATGAAAACACAAATAATAAGGAAACACAAGATAAAAGAATCCAGCTATTATGGTCATAGATGCAATTCTTGAGTAACGAGGAATTCTTCGAAACTTAAAATCCTTAAGTAATAAGAAATCCTTCCAAACTTGAAATCCTTCATATATACTTGTGTGGAAGACTAAGATACTTTGAATCAATCAAGAAAACCAAAATCCAACTGTGCTTAGGCAAGAAAATTCGGTTTTGACATATTCCCGCGTAAATTGCACAGCGTTCGGTATTTTGGCCATATCTTCCTCATCCAACCTCCAATTGAAGTGATTCAAATTGGGTTGGATTCGAAATTCAATTATCTACAACTTTTGTGAAAAATAGATTTTCTAATTCTAACATTTACTGGGTTGAAATAGCCCTACAATTAGACCCTACGAATCTAGAAAAAATCTGTTGCAAGCCAAACAACTTGTATATTTTGTATCTACCATTTTCGATCTCCGAATAACCATCGAATGCTATTACAATCGAAGAAACATATAAATATTGATCTTAGGCCTCCATTGGAGTTCACATGCTACGTTAATTATTACAATCACAAAAAATAATTGTGACACCCAATAAATAACACATGCTACGTTAATCATTATAACCATGAAAAATAATCGTGATACCCAATATATAACAATAACCACGAAAAAATTATCGTGGAATCCAATTACATAAAATCAACAAAAATTATGTGACCATAATAGCTGGGTAAGAATCCTGCAAAAATAGGGTTAGCACAGTTCTACATTCTACCCTCTATAACCGACAGACAACATGGCATGTTTAATCTATACGCGTGACTACAGCCTGCTCTGATACCACTGTTGGAAAATCGAATCCCCAAGACCCAGTAATAACGCATACAGATTAGACAACAAAAATTGTAAAACCCTATAAAGCAAAATTAGGGTTCTACCTCAACTTCCTGCGATACGAACGCTAGTTGAACTTGTTATAGCACGCCTTGCTATAAACCACAAATACTACTCGACTGTACCTTATGATCTTCTATCGTATTTCCTGCACGTCTAGAACACAAACCGAGTGTGGATTTTATTGTGATCTTATTTAGTTTCTCATACTCAGCCTAAATTTCTCGTATTTAAAAAAATCTAAATTTCTCGTACTTAGCAAAAGTTTCTCATACTCAGCCTAAATTTCTTGTATTTAAACAAATCTAAGTTTCTCGTACTTAGCAAAAGTTTCTCATACTCAGCTTAAATTTCTCATATTTAGACAAATCTAAGTTTCTCGTACTTAACTAACTTTAAGTATCTCGTACTTTAAAGTATTCTTACATGTATTTGTATACAATCCAAGTCTTTTCATAAGTAAACATATCAGGTATTTCATACATAGAAACAAGCAAGACTTTCGAATGTTCTCAAGGAAACAATTTCATAACATTTTATCGTACGCCCAGTCCCTGCTCCCCAATATGAAAAAGGAAAATAGTTCTGAATTTTCATATTCCTGAACTGCAAAACAAATATTCCAAGAACTTGATATACTATAAAGAAGTTTGATTTTATTCATAAGCTTGAACTCAATGGAGCGTTATTCATGCCCCTTGCAACTAATCAATAAAAATAAGAAATAAGGAAATTTTATTTGTAATTCTCACATAATCACATAGTATATCCTAAACAGAATAAAATCAAAAACCAAATTCTTCTAAGCAAAGAATTTTCTCAGATTATGAATGTTCCAAGGCCTTGGCATTGGATTTTTGTCCAGATCGGCCAATCTATAGGCCCCTATGCCCACAATCTCGGTCACTCAATACGGGCCTTCCCAATTGGCCCCTAACTTGCCCTCGTTGGCCACCTTGGTATTGCCAAGCACTTTTCGTAGTACAAGATCCCCAACACCAAATTCTTGAGGGTGAACGTGTTTGTTGTAACTTTTCATTAGCTATTCTTGGTAAGAAGCCAGATGCACCAGGGCCCTTTCCCTCTTTTCCTCAGCGAGATCAAGCTCAATTTTAAGGGCCTTGTCATTTCCCCCATTCCCAACCAATGCAGTCCTGTTGGTTGGAAGACTAACTTCTAGGGGTATTACTGCCTCTGTTCCATATGCTAAGGAATAGGAGGTCTCTCCCGTAGACCTCCTAGGTGTTGTACGGTGTGCCCACAGTACCAGTGGTAACTCATCAGGCCACTTTCCTTTTGCTTTGTCCAACCTCTTCATGATCCCGTCAAGGATGGTTTTGTTGGACGCTTCTGCCTAGCCATTTACTCTAAGGATACGCTAGGGTTGAGTAATAATTTTGTATCCCATACTGGGCACAAAAAACTTTGAATTTCTTCTGAAATTGGGACCCATTGTCAGTAATCAATGAATAAAGGACCCCAAATCGAGTAATAATACTCTTTCACACAAACCTTTCTGTCATAGGTTCAGTGATTTTAACCAACGGCTCTGCCTCATTCCACTTGGTGAAATAATCCGTTGCTACCAACAAAAACTTCCAGTTGCCAGTTGCTTTGTGGAGTGGACCCATAACATCCATTCCCCATTAAGCAAACGGCCAGACTCGTCAATGGCACTAAATCTTCTACTGGTGTTCAAATCATTGGTGAGAATTTCTAACACTTCTCACAAATTTTACATATACTTTGGCATCTTCCTGCATATGTGGCCACCAATAGCCTTGGGTAATTGCTCGGTGGGCAATGGATCTGTCTCCAGCATGACTCCCACATGTCCCCTCGTGGATCTCGTGGAGGAATTTCTGCACTATCTCGGGGTGCACACAAAGTAAATATGAACCTGTGAAGGATTTTCTGTATAACTTACCCTCTGGTGACAGCCAAAACCTAACAAATTTGGTCTTTATTTTGTGAGCCTCCTTCTTGTCAGAAGGGAGTATTTCATCTCTTAAAAACTCCACAATCAGATCCATCCAACTTGGTCCTTAGTTCACGTCCAAGACCAACTCCACACTCCTCCCAATGCTCGGCTTAGTCAGATACTCCACTGCTATTTTCCTTTTCAACTCAGTTGGTACGGCTGCAGCCAACTAGGCTAGTGAATCTGCGTGAGCATTCTATCTAGAACTTATCTGCTAAATGTATACCCTTTCGAAGGTATCAAGCTGATCCTTGGTTGCCTGCACATATACCGCCATCTTCTCATTTCGGGTTTCGTACTCCCCGGACAGTTGATTAACCACAAGCTGTGAATCACAATGCACCCTGACTCGTTTTACTTTCAATGTTCTTGCACTCCTCAATCCAGCTAAGAGTGCCTCGTATTCCGCCACGTTATTCGATACACTGAAATCAAGCCGAACAGATAGTTCAATCATTACTCCTTCAGGAGGAAAAAGTACCCTAATTCCTGAACCAGTATTACATGCTAATCCGTCAATAAACAACTTCCATTCCATGGGATCTTGTTCGGCTGAGACTCTGTTCTCCAAGGCTGGTGTCCCAGTCACCTGCTCCTTTCTCGTAGGAGGCAAGGGTGCTATTGCAGGTGAAAACTCAACCACAAAATCTGCCAACACTTGGCCATTGATTGCTACGCGTGACTGATAATCAATGTCGTACTGGCTTAACTCGATGGACCATGTTGAGATTCTTCCCGAGAAGTTTGCTTTCATAGCAGTGATTTCAACGGGAACTCAGTATAAACCACAACCTTATGGCTTTGGAAATAATGTGGCCACTTTCTTGTGGTTGTCCTTAATGCCATGACAAGCTTCTCCAGGGGCAGATATTTCGTTTCTGCGTCCAGCAATGTTTTGCTAACATAGTAGACAGGGATTTGCTCGGATCCCATATCCCTTAACAGGACTGCACTTACAGCATGTTCAAAAATAGCCAAATACAAAACTAAAGACTCACCTAGCTATGGAGTTGACAAAATTGGAGCCTCGGCCAAACACTTCTTCAGGTCCTGGAAGGCTTGCTCACATTCTGCTCCCTATTCGAATTCTTCCCTCTTTTTCAATAACTGAAAAAAGGGTCTGCACTTATCACCTGATCTGCTGATAAATCTATTGAGTGCTGCAGCCATTCCAGTCAACCTCTGGACTTCCTTTGTGGTTTTGGGCCTTTGTAGCCTCTGCACGGCTGCAATTTGATCAGGATTGGCCTTAATCCCTCTCATGGTCACTAGGTGGCCTAGGAACTTCCCAGAACCAACTCCAAAGGCACCCTTCGAGGCGTTGAGCTTCAGTTTGTATTTCCTCAGGATTCCAAAAGCCTCTTTCAAATCCGCTATGTGTCTGGCTTCACTTTTCACCACCATATCATCAATGTAAACTTCCATGGTTTTGCCAAGGAGCCTTTTGAACATGATGGTTGCAAGTCTTTGATACGTTGCCCCTGCATTCCTTAGCCCAAAGGGCATGACACTAAAACAATACAATCCTCGTGGTGTAATAAAGGAAGTCTTCTCTTGATCAGGCCCAAAAAGATTCAACTAGAGTTAGAGGGGTTCATAAGACTCAAAAATGATCAAAAAGGTCCATCTAGGGTTAGAAAATTTTAACTAGGTGAAATGGTAGTTCGGTCCCTCCAACTAATGGTTAGAACTCATTTCATTTGCCAATTAGGGCTTCTAGTCAAGTAATATAATTTAATAATTTATTTTACTCACTAGAAAAATATACAAGTGCTTCTATAAACATACTTGTCTTTTAGAAAATGACTAGATCGTCCGATGTAAAAAGATAAAATTTTATAAGTTTCAGATCTAATTATAACGGATTATTAAAGTTAAAAAGAAATTTTAAAAGTAATTCCAAGTAATTAAAATAAAATTCAAATTTTTAACGAAATTTTTATTTATCAAAAATCAGGGTTGTTACATGGAAAGTCCTAATTGTCCACCGACGACCATTTTGGACCACAAATACAAGTACTGGTCAAAATTGCTATAAATTAAGTGTGCAGCCCAGAGATTTGAAATCCCCTATTTTATTTGAATATTTGGAATCCTTCAAATCCTTGATTCAAGTATGTATTGCCCGATAATGATTGTTTGGATGAGTTTGGGACTATTTCCTTTGGCCACAAAACTAGACTATGACCTAAGAAGAGTTGAGTTTCATAGGCTTGAACCCAGCGCAAGCTTAGATTTTGTACCCTTAAGGCTGCTGTCTCAGTTGATTGTTCTATTGGAATGGACTTGCATTTTCATCACATTCTATGCCCATTTAATAAACAAAATAATCCGGGATTTTTATTATTATTGCAGATCAATAATCCCGTCAATTTGGCATATTGGCTGAGCATAGAAAGAATGAGTTTACTTATTTAATTCAGCTTATAGGTTGTTTTTATTTAATTTAGTTTACAGGTTGTTGACTAAGCCAATAATCCGGATTGTTTCTTTAGCCAAACCAGGCCTTAGTATTATAGAAATCTTAAAGTCCATAGGAGGTAAAAACTTGCATCCAAACGAGTCCTTACCAGGAGTTGATTTTGCAAAGTGAAAACAAGAGAGCATACATCCAGCCGTGATGCATGCCGACAAGTAATGACCTATTTAAAATTTAGGGCATGAGTTCAAGTCACAAGATTCTACTTAAATTGTCACATGAAGGAGCAAGATAATACAACTTGCCTACTAGGATAATGTCTCCTATCTATGTTTTGAATCGTCAAGTAGGAACAGCACAAGCTGTGCAGAACCTGGACAAAGGCAAACTCATCAAATGTCTGAATGAATAAGCCACACTTGTTATCCAAAAGAAAAAAAAAATCGTCTCAGCTCAACAAATTTTAACAATCACACAATCAGAGACTATTTCATCGATAGTTTCTGCTACCAATCCTGCCATGAAATTGATCCCAAGTTTCTCTCTACTCAATATAGTAATTAACTAAATACAC